>JABFPJ010001553.1:0-24740 GCA_022817425.1 Gryon sp. ZL-2020 | reverse complement strand
TATATTTTTTTTTTTTTTTTTTTACTACAATTTGACTACAAAAATTTAACTACAATGATTAAGAATATATCATTTTAAATTGTACGCTTACTTAAATACATTAAATTGCAAAATATCTGAACAGTTTAATAAACAAAAGTGTAATGGAAAGAAATAAAGATATGAGAATATTACCATATGCAATATTTATAATTTTAACGATAGTTTTTGCAGTTTTAAGATTTGCATCTCTGAAAAAGGACAGTATGTAAAAGGGGCATCAGTTGTATCATGATATTAACGCCATGTACGAAGTCACGCGAGTCATTCCGGAAATTCTCGAATCTAAACGACGGACGCTAACCCGTCGCAATACCGTCATCCCCTTAGTTTTATATGACATTAAGGAAGAAAAGCAACACTAGGATTCTGAAAAATGCCCAATGTACCAGTTTTACACATATACCAATATCCAAAAACAATTAAACAATATTAAACATTCTGGAAAATAATTAATTATATCAAATATTGTTTATGGAAAAATGAAAAAAGAAACAAACAAGTTAAAACCGGTTCAGTTCCACTAATTCATTTTGCCCAGTACTGGGCCACATTTGGGCCAGTTTGTTTGTTTTTATTTGATTTTAATTATTCCTTCATTTAATGTGCTTCAATTTTAAGTATAATATATAAAATTATTCAATAAATTAATCTTATTGTGATTCAATTGACTTAGATAAGTACTCTTCAGAGCATAATGCAAAAGATAGTAAAATTGTAATTGTATTGTAATAAATAAGATTAATTCGAATAAATGTAACCAAATTATCATTCAAACCATAATAGAATAAAATATTCACTTATCTTTGTACTCAAATAACATTTAAATTGGTGTTTAAAAAAATTTTGTTCATATAATTAAAACAAGAATTTTAATTAAAGTAAATTAAATTTTATCACTAACGCTTTTTTAATTAGCTATTAATAATAAAAGGATTATAAATGGGATGAAAACAAGGGATGCATTAAGTTTAAGTTGGCAACGCAGTATAAAGCAACACTTGCATGTTAATTTGTTCTACGTTAGCGAGGCTCTTTAGTTATCGCGCTGTCGATGACTATCATAATTGTCGAGATAGCGGTGAATGAGGTTTTTAAACATGGCGTCGAGGTCACGCGGTTACGAGTCCTCGAGAAATCAATATGGCGGTTAAGTGTCGCGGGACGCCAGGCTTGTTTTTTTTCACGTGACGGATCTTGTGCGATAATGCGTAGAAACAGGGCTCACGATTGCGAAGGCTCGGCATCGGCGACAGAGAAGGGAGAGAAAAGGGAATAGGGCAGAAAACCCAGCAGGGTTACGGACGAATCGTTGGAACCTCTCTGGAAAATCAATATAGAGTGGCGTGCGGACGGCGCGTGGTTGCTGTACTAGCTTTTGACGCGGAGAGAAAGCGAGAGAGAGAGAAAGAGAAAGAGAGGAAAAGACAAGAGAAAGAGAGAAATAGCAATAGAGAAAAAAGATAGAAAGAGAGAGAGAGAGAGCCAAGTTTCAAGCCATTATGACTCTTGCTTTTTATCGCCGTTTGTGAGCAATCAGATTGCTAGGGGTTGACCAAACTCTTTACTTTCATAGTCTCCTAATAACCCACTCTTTTCAAATGCATCCACTCCATACTTGGAGTGATAATATGCGTGGAATCTTCATTTCGTCTCAGCAATCCCGACAGACTGAATTAACATTTCTGCCGTTGTTTGATTAAGACCTATTTTTCTTAGCAGTTTCACTATACCTTTGCAATCAAAGTATTAAGCGAATCTTTCCTACTTACTGTCTTTGTATATTTCAAGCATTTCTCCGTAGATAAGATTTTTCATTTGTACATACCTTCTGCTAATTTATGCTTGAATCTTTTACGGAAATAATTTTGTTATTACAAATAACAATTACAGCGATGAGTCTGACAAATTATTTTGCAATTATATTTCAATGAAAATATTTTATACTTTTAATTTTCAATGACACATTTTTTAAATGTCTTAATGAAAATTGAATTCATCGTGAAATAAATGTTCAAACAATGTCATTTAACTCATTTCAGTTTGGATGATTATTATAATAATGTATATTATTTACTTGAGGATTTGTTTATCATTTCAAATTTCAAAATGATAAGTAAATATGAAAATAATACTTATATAAAATGTTCAAAGTTGCATCGAAAAGCTATTTGTCACATTTTAGTTGTATTTGTTTTTTCCCAAGATGATTACAAATTTTTGAAATCGTGCCCATGAATTTCTATTTCATAGTCATTAAATGTCTATCAGAGCAATTTTACTTTTTGAAACGAATAAAAATAAAATCTTTCTAATTTCACTTGTATAATACAGTTTCATCTTGCCACGATAGCATGAATTGAAATTGAGGAATGAAAGGAACGCGATTAATCCAATGAAACTATATTATACTTTGGAGGAAACTAATTATTGAAAGTTTCTTTAGACTTGTTAAAGAATTGATCATTCATCTTCGAATATCTCCCACACGGACAAAAATAGATTCAAAATTTTATAGACAAAATATATATCTAACTATACACTAAATATATGTAAATTTATATCTTGGATATTACATTTATTGCCGCTTTTTATATAAAATGTATATAACGCTTACCGTAAGAGAACAAAAATTGGATATATTATTATATAATATAACATTCCAAAGAAAGTAATATCAGATCGCTCTTAGCGGGAAATGCTTTGCAAAAAATATGTTCCTATTTTTTGGGACTTTAAAATTATATCTTGTTGTTTCCGAATGATATAGACGGAAACGGAAATTGATTTTTACAGAAGTTGGATATGAATCGGTGATATACTGTAAGCAATTGAATGAAAATGCGGATTTTATTCCCTCGCGATTATATATCATTTATTCAATGCGAAATAAAATATTTTCATGAAAAAGTTGTGTTGAAATAACAATCCGTTGTACATAATAAAACAATTTTATAGAATTGTATCTACGTGTATGCAGTACATACGAAAACATCAAAATGCTTAAAATATAATAACAATAAATAAAATATGTGTATATAATATGAATACATCGTTACATATTGTATTACGTTATGTTTTAATACAGGTATATAAGTGATTCGTATTTATTCGAAAAATATCGTATATTAATCATAATCAATTACATCCATAAATATAGTCTAGTAAAAACTCATTTCTTTACTATAAATCATGTAATAAAAGTTACAATATACCTTTTGAGTAAATATTAAGAAGCATTATTTAATTATTGTGTATTATATTTTTGAAAAAGTATGTTAAAGAATTTTTTCCCTGTATTCAAATATTAATTATAAAGTAATTACTTTTATAGGAGAACTTTTTAATGAAAATGTAAGATTTTCATTCATAAGCTTCATATTAAATTATATTTTAATAGAACAAAATTACATCGGAAGTATTATTTGAAATAATAACATTAAGGATATAATACATATTTTATTCTTCTTAAACATAATTTATATAATTATTTATAAAATATTGTTGACTTTCATTTAAAAAAAGAATAATTTGCAACATTCTTCAAGATATGAATCTTATATTAGACAAAATCATTTCAGAGTGTCTCTCTTGTAGTTGCAAAAGTTAATTAATTGTAATAAAAGCACATTGTCAGAGTAAAGTACGGCTGTCAGAGAATTTGCTAAAGCTTCATTTACTCAGATGGTTATAATAACAATAATGTGTAATCAATGTATAATCAATTATCTAATCAAAAACTTATCTTTATTCAATATTAGCATTCAGAATAAATTGCAGGATGCATATTTGAAATATGCATGATTCATGTTACTACTTATACAGTAATTTTTGGTTCAGATCAACGCAAACGAAATCTTCCAATAATTTGTCTGCATTTCATCTCATGCAAAAATTTAATCATGCAAAATGATAAATAAATGATATTGTGTAATTTAAAATGAAAAAGCAAACTTCATTTATTTAGATTATATTGTAATTATTATGTCTCATGAAACATTATTATTTCAAATGTTTCTCATAAAATTTGCAATATTTTGTAATAACAATGTAAAGCCAGAATAAGTCTGTCTGACTAAATTTAAAATACTTTCCTTAAATGACAAATTTCTATTATATTTATTAATTAATTATATTTATTATTAATTAATTAATATTAATCAATTAAATCTTCTTTTTAATAAATAATTTTACAATCATTTAGCCAGGTGTAACCTGTCTCTGGAAGACGAGGGTTCAATTCCCGAAATAAGTAACATAATTTATGTGTGTTTTAAGTATACACAAATATTAAATAAAACAAAGAATATGACAAGATGGACCAATATTAATAAAAACTTAATAAAAATTTAATAAATAATTGTTTAATGTAAATTATATCTAACTAGTTTTATCTGGCCAGTAACTGGGCATCCAGAGCGTGACGTTACTAACTAGGATCTTGCTAGATATTTTATCCAGTTTCTGGACAAAAACCAATTTAATTTGGCTAGATTCACTATAAAAACTAGGTTAGAAAATTACTTGGGTTCTAATATATACATTGCATTTCTTGCTGAGTAAATATGCAGAATACCATAAAGTAACTGTTGCATCTCGCACAGAAGTTTCAAACGTACAAATGTTTGTTATCGTTGTGTGTGAATTTTTGTAACTTTTCAAATACTTGAAATCATAACAATGAGAAATTTGAAAATGCATTCTACCGGAAACATATTACTGAAATACGCAAAATTGCATCAATTCCAAAATGCCATATAATAAAGGTGCATTAATCGATGAATATAAATTCACACGCCGATTACTATCACTCATGCCTCGGTTATTCGAGATCAAATTACTGCTTACCTTTGCGATCTTCTTGAGAAGTTGGCCGTGCAAGGCTTCTACACAGATTGAAACTCTAGCATATTTTAAATAAGTAAAGTAAATTTTATATCGACATATGATATTACTATAAATAAATTCTCTAAATTATAAATATTGCATTGTAAGAATATAAATGAATGTTGTATATGAATTGCAAACAATTTATTTAGATATTGCAACTTTATTTTAAATGTATGACAATTAATCAAACATGAAATGCGAACAAAGAGCATTCGAAGATCAGAGGTACAAAGCAAGTTACAAAGCATTTCAAGTATATCGATTGCTACTAGTTTTTACAGTTTTATCTTTAAACTTCTTTTTGCACTTTCTTATTTTTCAATGTTTCTTTTGTAAATGCTTTGTTATTCTATTATATTGACGTATGAATGAGATTATGTTTTCAAATTATCTTATTTTATACAGATTTTTCTACTTTTCTGAAAATGCAAAAATCGTATACAAGTTGTTACACGACTAATGAAAAGCATTACAAGCTCATACATTATTCATCGTAAAATTAAATTTATTCATCTTATGCATTGTGAATTATATATATGAAGATTAATGATTAACCGTATCAGAAATGTGTGCATTCAATTATTTTACAGAACATAAGCATCCAACAGAATAATGTGTATTTTTTAAATATTTATAGAATATGTATTTTCACCAATATAAACATCTTTGACCAATAATCTAAGCAGCTAATGAAAAATCAATACTGCTTCCGTAAGATAAGAATATTTTAAATTCTTACTTGAGATTCAATGTTTTTAATAAATAATTTTCCATAAATAAGGAAATTTTTCTTTGCATTTTAATATATACTACTAAAATGTCATTCCATCTCCATTTATTTAAGCGTACTATTATTTTTTGTTTCCGCAATTTCATTGTCTGACAAGTCAAGGGTTGAAAAGTAAGAGGTGCTTCGGCAAAAATATTCTTCTTAACGACGTGTAAAAACTACGTTTCGAGATATGCACTGAAAACATTTCAAACATAATATTCATTTGCAAATGAAAGTATACCATCGAAAAATCTTTTACTATTGTTGTTTTTCCGTGTGAAAATCTTGAAAAAGAACCTTTCCTTATTCATTTTAATTACTTGTATGTACATAGAGACAGGAATTTATTTATTTTTATGATTGTGTTTCTATAGAAAAATTATCCATCAATAATTTTGTTTGTATTAAATAAAAAATAAAATAATTTTTTAAACTTTTCGGTCGAAATTTTCGTTCGAATATAGAAATATTATAAAGCTAAGAAGAATTTTACGAATGACAGTAGACGTAGAAGAGTGTCATATTTATGCATCTATAAAATCTAATATTGAACGATCAAATATCTTATCTCTTATTATGATGGATTGTTTCAGAAGGAAAAAAAAGAATATACTATAAAATATATATTTACTACAATTATTTTCTTAATATTATCTTAAACATTTTTCATATGATATGTCATATATTATTATATGAAATTTAATATAATATATCATATATACATTTTTTTATTGCAAATGTGTGTATTGTTATATTGTTTTCGTTTTAAGATGCATTATTAACAGAAAACAGATAAGATATTTATTTTTCCTTTAAGCACTGAACTTTAGTATTTCTTTTACATCTTTTTCGTAAAATTTTAATTCAATAAATAATTAAGATAAATTTTTAAATAATAAAAAAAACATAAAGCCAACGTTATGCTTAAAAAAATTATAAGTATGATAAATTATTTATAAAATTTTAAATTTATAAGTAGTTTATCTCGTTTTTATGATGACTTAATCATGTTAGTTGTATAGACTAATTGGTACTGTTACGAAAAAACACGACATGTTTTGAATTAACCATGATAATGGTTAATTTAAAACATGTCACCTTTCACGAGTATTCATTGTCATCATATTTTACCTACAATTTTAATATAAATTTCTTTTAATTTTATTTAAAATTATTTTTTTTTCTGTATTAATGCGATATTTTAATGTTCATTTACTTGCATGAATTTATATTTTATCTTTAGGCTAAGATTTACGGTAAAATGATACCTTTAAATTGTATAGAGTATAAGAAGGTCTATTTGTGAGAAGAAATATAGTCACTTATGTAGATTAAATTTATTCTATACATGTATAATATTTTACATACATATAAGTACGTTATTCTTCCAATGCCAGACTTTTTTATCATAGCAAACATTTTTTTTATTTCTAATGAAACTTTTTGTTGAAAAATGTTGCTAATTGTTATAATTGAAACAAAATTACATAAAATCACGATATAATTTTCAAATTTGATATATCAAAGAATATACATATGAAAATTGAAATTAAAATACTTTAGAGTTAATGTCTAATTCCAATTAAAAATTACTGCAGTATGTATGTATGATAAAATAGATGTTAAAGTATTATAATGGAACTATTATCATAAAAATATGTTAGTAGTTTCAGAATTATATATGTGTATGTATATTTCAGGTGTTATATTTTAATGAAAGAATTAATTAAATATATGTAGAGTCTGTTATACTGACATTAACAATTTAATAATTAATATTACTTTAGAATTATCAATCAAATTATTATACTCCAAGACTACAAATAAATGTCGAAAAAAATTCAATTTATGTGTCAATCAAAATGCAATTTTCAATCTAAAATTGGATATTCATAATTTCATAATTCCCTATTTTTAAGATATTTCAAATCTCGACACATTACATAATTTAATTGTCATTTGCCGCTGGAGTTTTAACTCTTACCAACACTCTTTCACATTCAGTTTCAAAATAATTAATTGTTAAATATTATTATGGATTCTCTGTTACAAATAAACAAATATTTCTATATAATCAAGGGACACATTAACGTCTGTGACCAAATTGTAATACGTCGTTTTATTTTACATTAGTATTATAAACTAATACCTAATAATTCTAGGTTTTTATATCATTTTTATATCTTTATATATCATTATATTAAACTAATATTGCTAACTAATATTCCAAATCACAAGAAAATATTTTTCATTCTATGAAATATACAATTTTAAAAAATAATTTTTGTTCAATATTTTGAATATTAATTTTGATTTAATCAACGATTTGTAATGTCTACAACATAACACATTTTCTTAAATCCACAATTGGTTCATTTCGATCCGGTCCAATAAACCAGTTAAAGCTATATTGCCAACAACAAAGTTGAGTTTCACCACAGTAAAGCTCCGATGGTTCGTGTTATAGCTCGCGCAAGTTGGCAACACTGCGAATTCCGCGCGCTCACTTCTTGCCGAAGAAGCGAGGATCGGAGGTTGTCGGTGTTGCCCGGTAAGCTGTGAGTCTAAACTGACGGGGCGCATGCGTTCGCGCCATGTTTCGCATGTAAAAGCGGCGCTGCGTAGAGGAGCATCCAAAGCTGCGGCCGGGTGAGGGGATTCGGTACTCCCGGCAGGCGCGCGCGGTGCGACATGGAGAGGGGTGGGTTAGTAGCGGAGGTACACGTTGTGGCAGCCGGCAGTAGCGAGAGCCGTGCTCCACACGGCCTATGGCCCATCGCGACTTGTCCCTTTCTTATTCCCCGCGATGTCGAGAGTCCTGCTGGCCGTCGAAGTTTGTCGATCGAATTACACCTAGGTTGATAGCCGCAGCCACTAACAGGCTTAGCGTTCACTCAGTCTTACGGTCATCGTACGCGAAAATTCGAATTACACGGCCAACTCCGCCAGAGCTTCTCTGGTCGACCATCTTCTTCCTCGCAGCACCTGTCTCACTTCTTTCCTCAAATACACCTATCTATCCTGCTTTATCCATTCTCCAAACACAATAACTTGGCTTTTCTGTTGTGGTCGTTTGCTTTTTAGTTTGTTTACCACAATGAATAGGGCCAAAACTCATATGAACTCGTGTATGCGAACCGAATAATCGCACTCTCGCGTTCCAGTTGGGGTAGATCCAACACCCAAGGCGCTCGACTGGAAATTATGGTAACTGCTGTTTGATGAGTTACAACAAGGGCGTATATGTGAACAATTATTTTGCGCTTACGCTGTCGTGCAATGCAACGCCTATGTGGGGATTATTGTGTTTTTGGTGCGATTGTAGGCATCTGAAGAAGCCGCATTTCAGGTGCTTCTAAGGAACTAACTCATCGTTTATTTATTGACGTAATTTTGATAATGCTGAATAATAGATTGGATGGAAAAGCTAGAAGAACTGGGAATAAATCAATTATATGATTTATGATGTATTTCCAGATAGACAAGGTTTTCTTTTGAAGATTCAATGGTTAAAGGTTAAAGACCTAAGCCCGGCGCAGATATGAGCGTCGTTTGTTTCGTCGAGTTATTAGAATTCGTGTCATGTTTCGATTAGGCTCAACGCACGGGCGGATAAATTATGGCGCTTAGCTTAGCGTATTTTGACCTCGCTGTTGCACAGTACGAACAAGTGTCAGTAGCTGCAAAGGCGCCAAGTTATTGAAACGACGCGCCGATAAAAAAGAAACATTGTTCAAAGATGATGTTGAACGTTCCCAATCGTTATTTGTGAAACTGGGTAGGGGATATCGTAAAATTGACTCTGGATAATGCAAAGTTCGCGTTCTTTTCGAGCAATTGCACGCGGAGCAAGTTATCACGTGCATCATCAATCATAATTTGCAGATATCCTGGTCTTCATCACAGGCACAAGCGTACTCCGCTGATTGAAAGACGAAGACAAAAATAGATAGATAGATAGAGCGTATCGATCGAATTAGTTTATTTAGAAGCATCGAATGACAATGAAATAATTATCGTGCGGAATAATTGAGACCGTTCATTGCTTCTAACTTTTGTGTATTCATCCGTACGCAAGATTCATGCGCGCAAACTATTCTCGCGTTCATCTGGTCTTGCAAGCGGAAGTGCTTGCATATTTCAATTGAAATTTCCGCGAATTTTCCTAGCAGGCGCTTTTACATTTCCTTTTGTTCGTGTTATTTTCTTCATGAATACCAAATGGGATTACAGTGACATAATCCTAGTGTGTTGAATATTGTATATAATATAATTTCAAGTTGCTTCGTTTGCACAAGTTAATAAAGAATTAAAACAGATTAAAATCATTTAGAGGTTAGTTGATGTGCAAATATGATATCGAAAAAGCGTATGTTCGACTTTTGTTATCTTCTAAGATGTGAAATTGACAAATGTGGGTTAGAAATAGCCTGAATAAGTGATTCTCATCATTACGATTAAGCTTTTACTCAAATTTTTCACTTTTGGTTTAACGTCGAATAAAATTCTCTAGTCCAGTAATGGGATTTGAACACCGCTCGTAAAACTCCGCTCTTAAATCACCAGACTATTTCTTTCTTTACTGTCAATTTTGTTGGACTAAATTTAAAATCAAAAGCTTGCTGCTCTTTTTTCAACATCTATTTAAAACGCAAAAAGAACAGTTTGTTAAAGTTGTAAAAAATTGTTAAATTGTTAAAAGCAAAAAAAAATTATTAATCCTTGAATTTGTTTTTCTCGAAGTACACTCTTGGATTTTGGATAACCAAACTGTCCTAAACAAAGTAATATTTGTTTAATAATGTTGTTAGTCTTAGCTACATACAACTTTAAATGGAATTTCAACTTTGACAATAAAGTTGTATTATACGTTGTGGTATATTTTCTACGTAAATTGTCAAAGTTCATATTTGCAATATGTAATTTATTACCTTTTTAAACTGCTGTTGTAAACGGTTTGTGTTGGTACGGAAACAGTCAAATATATTTATCAATTCACGTGATTACATACAAAACTAATAATATTTTCTGTACTTCGAAAGTCGGCACTGCTTACAAAGAAAAGTTATAGGATAAGCTGTCTCTATTTGAATGAACGTATTTATTTTAAAAGTGCATTTGTTTCGTATCGTATCGTATACATCATTGAACATACATATTATTACGAAATAAATATCTGTAACAAAATATAAACAAAAGTATAAATCATTGAAAGAAATAAAATATAATACATAATAATAATAGTCCGCCGATTTTTAGCTATGCAATCCACTCTTTTTAGTCCGTCTTTAAACAAAAAACCTGCATTAATTGCTCGTTTAAGTCCAAACAATTTTGCCAATATCTCCGTATTTTTGTCTCTTCTTCTCTCCATTTGATTTCCAATTTTATTTCAGCTTTACATTTATCCTTCGCTTGTAACTTCAAATCCAGTTTAATTTATTGATCATCTGCCTATATATAATCATCTGTCAGATTAAAAAATCGATTCTATTTTGATAAAGCCAAGTGTTGTTGTATTTATTTATTTATTTGTTTTATTACTAGATAGTATTAAACTTATGTTCAGGTAAACCAGACAGAAACTTTGGCGGAGCAAACCTTTGCGTAGGCGCGATATGAATGTTGCGTTGTCTAATGAGAAAAAATGAGAGTAAACAGAGGCCACGCGTAATTACACCGTCAACAATTGCGAAGTGGTTGTGTGACGACGTTTAGAAGTGTGTGTGTACAAAAGTTTACATATATTGCAGTGTCCCCGCAGTGTTTTACAACAAGTCGGAGTGGCAGATGCGAGTTAGAGGATTCAGTAGTTTTGCCTCACACAATCGAAATTGTCGCGCAATATTTGGGCGTACCAAGTGACAGTGCACATTTTGACCAAAGGAAATATCCATGTAAATACATGTCTATCATCGACAAGAACAACAACAACAACAGATAAATCATATTTATTCAACAGTCAACGACCAATTGAATTTTGTCAATTATTACTGTCTTTATCTAGTCGTTCAAGTTTCAAACGTTCTATTATCGTAGATGTTTAATCGTGTTTCCAACGTAGCAGTTCGCGCGCTTAAGCAACGGCCTAAGAAAAACGACTCAAGCGAAGCGTACCTGCTCTATTATCCTAAGTGCGACGGGTGTTGATTTGATAAGTATCGAGGTAATTCGATCTTTCTTTGTCGCTCGCGTCTTATTGAGTCGCACAAGTGCAAATACACAAACAAGACCACGTAATATATTCTGGAAACAACAAGAAAGAAAAATTCGCATTCTAAGTGAATTTGATTTAAACTTAAGCATTTCCGAGAATGTAATTAAAGCATTAAACTTTTGATGATTGAATATTAAATATGAAATGAAAGTGAAAATTCTGTTTATTTGCATAGAATGTCTCCGAGTTTTATGTCAAGAAAAATATAGTCATTACAGTTGAAAAGTATAGTTCTTTGAAAGTAATTTTACGGTTTTTATTACAAATATATTCGTAAACAACAAAATTATAATGTCCTGAAAATATAATAAAAAAATATTTGTGTTAATTTTTTTGACGTGTTTAAAATTTACTTATTAGACAGTGCAGAGATGAATTATAAAATTATATTTGAAAGATTATAACAAAAGACGAAAATACTATACGACCTGAAAATATTAGCTGAGTTAACGGATTAAACATTGATTTTTTAGAATAGAATTTTTGTATATGATATTTCGTTAGCGTTATATGATATTCGTTAAAAATTAAAATAAAAAAGATAAATTAAGACATAAATGCAAAACAAACAGTAGAAAAGTACTTCATTAGATGTGCAATATTACTTTTATTATTATTGATTACTGAGTTGATACAATAAAAAAATATTCATTTTAATATTAATCATATTAATTAACAAGTTAAATTAAAACCATACTAATTTTTACTCATTAATCCAATTTTCATGTCGTAAAAATAAAAAACTATTTTGCACTTGTGCGACAGGTTTTGTGATTTTTTTCATTAACGTTAGATTGTTCCGATCACATACACTTCTGATATTTTTCTTCACTTTTTTATCTATGAGCTGGAACAATTTAACAAATTTTCTTTTATACGCTCTCTATATAAAGCAGTTTCCATGAAATTTAAGTAAAGCAGATAATGTAGAATTTAAAACTATATCGAAATTAATCCCATTTCAAATTTGATAATTAGTTGACAATGCCGGTATGATTGACAGTTTGCCAGATTTTTTATTCGCTCACTACGAATTTAATGTTTTATATTAATACTCAGTAAAATTTTTTTTTTTTTTTTTTTGAGAAATTCAATAATATTAATATTACTTACTTAAATGAGTTATAAAAAAGAACTCAGAAACGTTTAAAAACTCTAAGTGAGTAATTCATATTCTGATCATGATCTAACATTATTTCAGCAATTTAAAATTAAAATACGTAATGATTTATGAATCAATGAACTTTAATCACAATAAAAATTAATATAATTTTTACAGTTTTTAAAATGATGAATCTCGCTTATTTGTTTCATTTTAATCTCAGCTTAATTAATTTAAGCAAATTGAATGAAGAATCAATGTCTTGTTTTCACTACTTTTTTAATCTGATGAATTATTTTAATTAATTCAATTGAATCTATCTATCTTGAAGTCAACAAATCAATATTTGCAATTACATAATTAAAATTAGATTTTTCTTAATGAAGATGTTAAATTCAAAAAATCATAATACAAAATATATTGTTTAACTAGAAATCAAGTTTATAGAAGTTAAACTTGGAAATTCAGTTGTTGCAAGGATTATGAACCTAAGTTCACTGTAAACATGACAGTATGACAGATTTACAAGGCTTTAGAACAAATGTGTGAAAATAAGAGATTGTACAAAATAAAAAAAAAAGATCAGCCAGACCAGAAGTTTTTTTAGATGGCTTTCGAAACATATCTCTTCCTTTATATCTTAATATCAGATATAGAAGTGAATATGACGTTGTTACATTATTGCAATTTCAAAAGCAACAATACATTTCATTCAAAATTTTATATGAAAATTCGTTATATAACGTATAACAATTTTCATTACTTTCACAATTGTATTTTACATCGTGGAATTTATTGCATTTCTAGATCCCTTTGTACGTAATTACTTGATAAAGAAATCATAAATCCTTGTGTTTAAGAATCGTATGATTATTATTCTTGCCAATTTCAAGTACAATCAAACAATAAAGTGATAGAAATATTGTAAAAGTGTGAAGTACATAATAGATTAATAATAACAATAGTAGATTAATTATTAATACTTTGTACAACGGAATAGTGAAATATAAAGTTTTATGTCTACATAGTAAAATAATTAATATAAATTTGTTGATTATACATTTATCCACAAATGAATTCATTTGTATTGTTTAAAATTAAAAAGATCGAAGCTCTAATATAACAATAATTGGACGAATACGCCTGTTGTGTTCTGAATTAAAACTACCTAGTCTTTTATCGTCTTTGTAATGATAGATTCATTTTTGTTCGTTCATCCCGAATCTTACAAAACGGAAAGGGACGTGTCTCTAATTTTAACGATATGGGTTCAATCATTGTCCAGTTGGACCTTCCCTTTTCTCTCTCTCTCTCTCTCTCTCTCTCTCTCTCTCTCCCTTTATCTCTCCTTCCCTTTCTCACTCTCTCTTTCTCTTCGCTATTGAGTTCAATTATAGACTCGTCGAGGGGTTCAAGTACAAGAGCAACAACAAACTAGGCAAAAAGCCCTTCAAGTTCCTGCAACATTTTTGTCGCATCATGATTCCCCTTTTTTGTGTCCAACCTCATTCCACTCTTATCTACCTAGCTTGTACTTTGTTCTCCTGTACTTAAATTCAAAGAGATTTCAAAGTCCCAGAAAGGCTTAAGAAGCATGACTTATTGTAAATGTGCTGCTCGTACGTTAAAGCATTTTACATTTCTCCATTCCGATGTATCAACACAAAACTGCGCTATTTAAAAAAGCAATCGCGACTTTGAATTTCAGCCAATTATTCCTTTTTTCATTTGTTGAATATAACGATAATAGTGTTATAATGAAAATGGAGATTTCACTGACAACATGTATCTTTCAAATAAAATTGAAAAATTACTTGAAATTAAAGTGATTGTCTAAATACTCAAAATAAATGTATTCAAAAATAGTTATATGAGAAACAATCAAATTTGTTCATAGTTTAGGAAGTTAAAATTTGGTTGATTTTCAAAAATAATAGGATGAGTTAAAAGAGGTATTACTTAACATAAAACCAAGTTAACCAGAAAAAGGAAAATTAGGAATGTGGATTCTTCTAAATGCTAAAGAACATAAATGTTCACTGCAATTGTAAAAAATACGTACTGGAATCTTTGATAAGAAAATAATGCACAATAAATATAGTTTCAATAAGAAGCAATGTGATTATGATGAAAACAAAGTTATACATATCGATACGTCTATCGAAAAAAGAGCTAAATTACATATAATTTTCCATTGTGCATTTTGAAATGTGACCTTTTTCACAGATAAATTGAAATATCTCCTTCTTCGTTAAATGTGTCGATATTGAGAACATAAGAAATATTATAAAAAGCATTTTTTTTAAATAAACTTAGCCTCGAATCTGAACTTCCTTCTGTAACAAAATATGTTCTTTGTTATGTTGATATGCATCAATAGCAATTGCTTGCAATCTAAGTTTGTATAAGAGTTGAAATTTGAGAGAATTTTGTGCTCTTTTTTAAACTCAAAAAGGTTTGCTTTGTTAGTTTTTAAAGAATTTCGTTGAATTCTATTTTGCATTTTTAAAAATTAATAAAAGTGCATATATTTTTGACCAAGTTTTTTAGTACATATAAAAATTAATCATTCAAATTCCACAAAATTATTAATTTTAAAGATATATTGCCCATCAAACAAGTTATTTATATTTAAAGTAATAATTTTTTTAATAATGTAAATAAATTAAAATTGTTTATACTTCGATTTCTCATACATTGTAGAATATATTTATATCCGATTAAACAATTTTTTAGTGATAAAAACAACGAAAAATAAATCAGAAGGTGGATCCTTATGCTAAAAGTCAACTTTCTGAGGTTTTGTTATCTAAATTGGCGATACAATCTAGTTTAATTTGTCCTTACGTGTAATAATCGTATTAGTTGCTTTGATAACAGAAAAGTGCACTTGCAGTGAGATTCCTTAATAAAAAACATTTAAGAAGCGTAATTGAATTTCATCTACTTAGGAAATGGAACTTATCTTACTTCGTATTTTCTTTTCCATAAAAATGGAAAAGCCAAAAAGTTATGAAACTGTAATACTATGCTGAATCAAAGACATTCTTAAAATGAGAAAATTTAATATTGGTTCATAGTAGCTCTACAAGTAAAAGAAAGAAATGAAATATTAAATAACATAACAAACACACTTTATTCAAGATCGAAAATTATCTTTCCGTGTCATAACTAATTAGCAAGTTCAGTATTTTTTTCGCCGCTTAACTTGGTTTTAACAAATATTGGATGATCCGCCAAAAGTTTGAAAACTATCCTAGCCCCGTGACACAAATTTTGCGACTTCATTTTTGTCTTGAAAATTACAATCTAAGGATAAGTCTTTGGGATAAGAAGTTTCTCAATGGAAGCGGACGTCAACTTAAACTCATTGCTTTATCCCCGACACGTTGCAATTAAGTCTAACGAGATGTCTGATATGCTGAATTTGACTGATGGCATTTTTATTGGCAATATATATTATGCAGTCGAAAAAATAGACCGTGTGAACTCGTGCCAAGACACTTGTTGACACACAGCCCGTATCACTGCACTCGTGTTGACTAATGTGCGTGTCCAGCCAAAAAGAACGTTCAATGTGCTCACAACACGTATACGTGCGATTTAAGTTCAACCGACTATGCATCCAAAGTCACGTTACCTGTACCCGTTCTTGCTGCAGCGCTCTGACCTAACATTACATTGCAAAACATTAAAGTAGAACAACATTATTTATTTTAAATTCAATAATAATATTTGATATAAATATTATTTATGTAAATTATCCTTACTCTCTTACATTTCAAAATATATTATTAAGATATACAATTTACAATTAAATATGCGATTAAAACGAAATGAACAGTTATAAAAGAAAAATGAAATAAAAGTAAATTATATTAATGAAAATGTATTTTTATGCAAATAGTATTTATAATGATTAATAGTTAAAAATGGTTTACAGGAGTATGTTATTGAAAGTAAAAACAAGGTTTAAAGAAAAGCAAAATTCAAGTGAAACAGTGCATGTTTATATTTATTTACATGACACAGTTTTTTAGCTCTTATTTAAATTATTATATTTAATAATGCATGAAACATTGCTACTGGGTTTTCAGTAGTATGAAATGCATTGAAAATGATACATTGCAATTACTTGAATTATTTTATAATTACAAGTATTACATATAAAAAGCGATCAAGTAATATTCAATGCAATATAACATTTTCAATGAAATCAATATATGAATTTTATTTTTGATCACTCATACATGTTCCTTGTCATTGTTTAATTAAACAAATATTCAAATTTTGTATAAATATTTTGTTTGATTATTCGTAAAAATGGTTGGAACACAATAAGAGTTTCCTAAATTTATAACCTAATAAGAAATAAATAAATGTATAACCTAAATTTGTTATCGGTAAAATAATATTATATTTAATATGACAACTTTAATTTAATATAACAACAATGAATGTAATTATTTTTATAATAAATTTACATTTTATATGAATATTGAAAAGAATCTTCTTATATTAAATAGACAGTATTTCTCATTTTAAGCACATTTGATGAGTCAAATCCGATTACGATATTGAATAGTAATCTTTAACGGAAAGCGATCAAAAAAATGTACAAATCGTATGTCCATCCAATTAATAAGATTCCCGCTTGTTAAGCACTAACATCACTAGCACGCGATCTTCAAATACTTTCGCGGCCAATTGACTTTGTTGGGGAATTCTCTACCACAGCCTACAAATTCAGTAAAAAATGGATTTTTCCGTCAAATTGGATTATCTTTGAAACGAACCAATTTACCAGGAATGCAAAAATCACGCGCAAACGAATACTTTCAGAAAATGCAAATATTTTTTCAGAATTATTCGTAGAGTAATTTTTTGTCGAATCTAAAGCCGCGACCTACTTTCACGCAAGCCTAACGCAACTCGAACTCTAAACGAAACGCAACGTTAATCACTCTAATGAGTTTTTCTCTGAAATTAAATACGATGTATACGCGAAATGACGCATTGCGACATTAGTAATAAAAAAAATACCGCGAATTAATTTGGCGCAAAATTTTGACTTGTCCCTGGAGGTGAATTCGAGGCATCTCGTTAAAATGCGCGCACGCTTTTGTCTCAGCACAAAAATGTTTGTAAGGTTGTACGTAATTAATATCGGGAAAATTAGAAAACGTCGCCACTCTATTTTTTGTTGTAGGGTGACAAGCGTGGCTTTGTTTCACAGATCACTCATTCAATCTGCTAATTAATGCTGAATTGAATTCGGAAATCAAAGTAAACTCGACACTTTTTAAGTTCCAATGATTTTTTAACAAGAAATATTAGTTATATTTTGAATGTTAAATCGATGAATTATTCGATCAATTCTATAATAAATTGAAAGTGCAAGATTGGAAAAAACATGTAATTTTGTAGTAGTTTTAGACTAAGCGAATATCTTGTTGAACGCACAGTTATATTGTGAAATATGATTTCCTTTGGGAATTGACTCATCAAGTGAGAAATTTATGATTTATGAGAATAGGAAAATTGCAGTGGGTAAATTAATCAATTATGTGACAATATTTACAGTTATAGTTGCACTTTTTGACATAGACGAGAAAAACTGCGTTTCTTAAAAAGTGCAAACAATTCTTTTAATATTATTTTTTGTACGACAAACACTAACATAATAATTTCTTAGGATTAACAAATGACAATATTTGATGAGTTTTATCTTTGAAAAAAATGCAAAGTTAAACATTTATTCGACAAAAGAATTCTATTATAATTACAATTATAAGTACACTCAAAACTTTACATTGTATAATTACAGTAAGTTTATTTTATATATTTTAATTCTTAATAGATTTCACAGTAGAGCTGTATTTTTAATTTAAATAATGTACATTTCAAATAAAATACTGTAATAATACTTTTTTTTTGTTATTTTAAAGTGATATGAACTGGAAAACGTACTGTAAAATCACAGATGTCGTTTTGAGTGTATAAAAGAATTCTTTTGATTGTGTAAAATTACACAATTCAGATTTTATATTTTTTAATTTACGATATAGCAATCTACGGTTAGAAATTCGGATTGTTAATTTAACAATCTGTATTCCTATTCTCTCTGACTTCGTTGGAAAATATTGAGAGCAATAGAATAACATGAACATTTCGAAAACAAGCAACGTACCCTTATCAAGTATGATTCGAATAACACTTGATCACAAATGGCAACTATCAATAGATTTTTAAATTATTCATTTTCTTGATTTTCATGAAAATGAAAATTTTTACTTTAATGAATATTTCCATAGAACGCGAAAGGAAATGAACGCATTTATCGATAGAAAAAGTTTGCAAACATTTACGAACAGATTATAAGCAAGTAGGTGAAAAAATGAGGAAGTCGTTGAAGTCCTACGTTAAAGTTGTTCTAGCGCTGTAGAAATCGGATTAATGAATCCCGAGATTGAAAATCACGGCATTCAAAGAAATAACTCATGTGGCTAACTTCGTATCAAATTCGAAGTATAATTTTAACTTTTTTTTTCATTTTCGTTAGAATTCCGAAAATAAATTGTCAATATTAATATTTTTAAACTAATCATTGCGTTAAATATTTATATTTAATGTAAACAATATCTTATTAAAATGAAAACATATAATTCTTTTTAATTTTAATACCTTGAGATACTTACACGGTACGTGATGTTGTGTTTCAATTACTTATTTGAACTATGACTTATTACGAGAATTTTTCCCCCATTTCATTATGAGAGAACGTTTATCTTTATTTTGGAAGCTCAGTTACATTAAATATCTATTTCCTTGTATGATTTATCACTTATCGTGATCTTTCGCAAACGAAGATTGAAATCTAATATAGCATCATAATCAGAAGACGTTATTTGCTGTAAATTCAGATATTACTTAAATGATCGTTCCATCGAAAAGTGTTCCTTCTAAACATGAGAATATATTATTAGCCATATAATTTTTAATTATTATTTTATACAGGGTTTAACACCCTGTATATTGATAATAATTTAACAATATATTTATTAACAATATATCCATATTTTTATATTTATAGCAGTATTAATATACAGAAATCATAATAATTTATTAAAATATAATGTTATTTTAATTTGCATAGAATAAAGATTAATTTGACATTGAGAAATAAACATGGGACGGAATATTTTGTCGGTAAAAAGCAAAACAAGATCAAGATAATAGCGTTTATTCTCAAAGTGTCAAAACAATATTTTTTCAATCTAATCTTGTCTCGACTTTTATTTATCTGTAGGAAAAATCTGATATATTGAATAAATGGCTAATAACATCCAAATTACATCCATCATGATTCCGAACTTTTTTTTCCATTACATGTAATAAAGTGAAAGCTGATCTATCACTGCAACAAAACTAATGTTTGTATTAAAACATATGTGTGTTTCGTTTATTAAATTATATGAATGATAACATTTAAGTATTATTTGAAAGAAAAATAAATATCTTTTTTACATTTTAAAATGTAATTAATTATGCCGTAGTTTTGATTCAATGTAATCTGAAGAAAGATTTCATAATTAATTGATGAATATATAACGGATTTTAGCGTCTCTACTTTTTGCAGTTACTGGTGACCTCAAACTTTTTAAATATTTGCAATCGATGCCGAGGTCCACGAGTCACTGACTCCGCTGCTCTTGCCTTCTCAACTTGATCGACCCTTATTTTCCATACTGTAAAACATCTGCTTGTTTGTGATATCCATAAAGTTATTTCTTTATATTCTTTTCTTTCCATTCTTGTTTATTATATAAAATTCAAAACAATTTACGAATAGAAAAATAAGTAATTTATTTTCTTTTTTAAAAAACAAAATTTTAAAATAGACTTTATATTATTCTTTATATTATTTTATTAATTATTATTAGTTCTTTGAAAAATATTTATTTATTTATTTTAAATTAAACATTAACAATGTCGGTTTGAATGATGGAATTATTTTGACCAAAAAATCATAATACGTTTCAATTTAGTAATAAAAATTATGTAAGCAATTTGTAATCAAAAGCATTTCTATTGCAACAACAATTTTGTTATTTAATTTATATTAGATCTTTTTAAAGAAACATTGTCAATGACATCATTTTACAGAACTATAATTTTTTTGGATTAATTCGAATTCGAGATTGAAATGATTCGATAATACCGTTTCTTTTTAATCTCTTACCTCATTTTCTATCAATCTAACGAAGTGAAGTCAGTGTGCTCGTTGTTATCAATAAGCCCGATAAATTCGATATTTTAATCTCATTCGCGATCAACAACAAATTGTTAAACCGAAGAATTGAAGTAAATATGTAGTGAATAACATGTTTTACAAATCTCCGGAGAATTGCTTCGACTTCGAAAATAAAAACAATATATATTTACAATAATTGGTATAAATAAAAATCAAGCGACTTGGATTTTTGCAATCACATTTATCATATACAAATATGATAAGTATGATTTGAATGACGAACCACTTTATTATTCGATCGTCCAATTTCAGTGTACTCAATGAATTATGACTTCAACGACAACAGTAATTAGTATTCGATTCTTTAGAAATTGATTTAAGTGCAAGTTAACTCAATTTCATTGGTTCAGTTTTAACTAACCATAGTACTATAGAATTTGTTAGATATAATCGTTATAATATAACCGAACATATTGGACTAGGTTCATTTATAAAATCATTGTACAAATATTAGGGTCCACTGTTTATTTATAGAAGAACTAAAACAATCATTAGGTTTAAAAAAGGAAGACCAATTTTTACGAACAATTTCATTTTTTGCTTTAATATTTCTGAAAAGGGTAGTCTAAGTTGGCTTTCGTTTGGTTTTATTTCATCTATTCATTGCTGACGACAATAAAAAATCAGCAATTTTTTTTAGTTTTGGCAATTATTTTTCGTTGCTCTTCTGCCTTTAGTTTATTATGAAAAAAGAAACCGATAGTACCACGTCTCTTGATTAAAAAATCGGAAAAAAGTAAATCAATTTAAACCAAATTTTATGAATAAATTAATAGATATGATATTGAATTTTGCTGAAACTTCAATAAAATAAATATATTTTAAATTCTGAAATGCTTAAAATTTAGACAATGTTATTATAAAACTTTCTGAGAGTAACGATCGTTCAATCAACTAAGAGTTCCAACCACTTTTTTCTCAATCAACATTAACGAAAAATTCGTTCAACGATTTTAATTTCAATTGCACAAGTACTTATTAAAAACAAACTTAAATGACACTTGTGATTAACTAACTTCTGAGCGTATTGATTACTCAACTTCATCATTCTTTTAAATTTATGACAGCAAATACAAAAATCCTATTGAATATTACGTCTTAAGCGAATGAATTAAACTGGACTTGCAGATAAATATGCAACACGTTTTTATAAGTAGATTTTCGTTCATTTGCTTGGCGGACAGAAAAGTTTCAAACAAGATTAAACTCTATCCTTTAAAACTATTGCCCAAAAGTGAAGGATTTATGGGGACGTAAAATTGAGACTCTAAATGTACTAAGTTGCATGGCTAGGTTTAATATAAGTTTTTGTAGAAACAAATACTTTGAAGATGTTAGATTATAAAATTACAGAACAAAAAAAAGATAGGAATATTAATAAACACATTTTCGTATTATTACAACAATTGTGTCGAGAAAAAGTAGCGACATAGCAAAAACAACCAAAAAAGTTAACAAAAGTCGTTTGGTTTAATTGCTCTGGAACCTTTAAGTATCCATTATCGTAAATATAAAAAGTTTTATGTTTAAAAACGACAAAATAAACTTTTAAAACGTTTCTGTGTAATAACGAGAACATTTTTCAGAACGATAATATACATAAAAATGTAAATTATGACAAACTTATTATATTATTTTAGCAAATATTTAGTTTAACAACATATGTTTCCTCACGGACGAAAATATAAAATATAATTTTAAAAATTAAATATAAAATTAATTATAATAAAATATATATAATTTATATATATTTTCATCCGTGAGGGGTTACATTGCAATCGGATAATTGTGCACGGTATACAAATACTTACATTTATTTATTTATTTTTTCTCACTTTTATGAGCTATTGTTCTATATGCAATAACGCGTATATGTAAAATACCAGAATCTGTTAATTATGTCAGTCGAGTTCTATAATTGGTTAAATAATAATGCAAAACATATAAAACTATATGAAGCGAAATGGAAATTTCGGAAAAGTGATACATTTAAACAATACTTTAAGTTGATTCTTTAATAAAATTCACTACATATCTCTGTCGTTAATCGATATAGCTTTTGTTACATCATATTTTGTAACATATTCTCTAACTCTTATTTATTGAAAAATCTTTCTAATTAAAGTTAATACATTTATACATATCGAATCGTGTAATATTAAATTGATGATATTAAGTTATTAATGATTGAATAATTGAAATTAAAAGTATATTTCCATTCTGAGATTAGTAAAGATTCTTAGATTATTATTATACTTTTAATAACTTTTAATAACTTAAGATTAATATACTTATTTTAACATTTAAAAATATGATGAAACATCATTCATCTTTTGCATAAAATATGAGCACGAGAATACAATATTACTTTTAACTGATGTCTGAGCAAAATTTAATAAATGTGACCAATTTTTATTAGATAATTTCTTCATTAGAACTATTTTAACAGAAGTATACCTTAGTGGAAAATCTGTACTATATGAGACACAAATTTATCTTATCTGTCTAGAAATTTTATTCATTAATATAAACTATATACCCGCAGTTATCATTTCTGCGTAACAAAATCTTTTCACTGCATAAAAATGTATGCTATAATACGTTTTTATTTGAAAATGGAATTATCTTGAATGATGTTTTTTATTATATATTCCAAAGTTTATCAAGCCTCGTTTGAAATACTGTTTTCATGAAAAAATTGTGCCTGTCGTATTTTTTACTATTTTTAGAATTTGTTTATCTCTCACAGTTTTGGAACTGCGTTCTCACAATTCAATGTTATTATTTTATCAAAAATATTTTGCTTTATTTTGTACTTATTGCAAATATATATTATTTTAATTAATAAGTAACATATCGTGACACTCTACTATGCAGATTACTAAGCAAATATTAATGCATATATCACAACTTCGCGAACCGAACAAAGTTAATGCAGCAAGAAAAATTGTTCTAAATGGAAATCCATGACACAACATGCAGTTGCAGTTTTTTGCTGTATGTTATTCTATTGTTCTTAACATTAAGCCGTGTGCAATAGAGGGAAGATAAAAAGAATAGCAGCATAGGATAACAATTTCAATTATCAGTTTTACTCGTAAAGCTAATCGAAATGCTTCACAAATCTCAAAATTGAATCTTCAATAATTTCTACAATGATCTTTCAATGATCATTCACAAGAAAAATTATAACATCACTCAGAGAAAAGTGTCATGAAAATTTACCGTTTTATAGTAGTTTGGGAATTTTTATAAAGAAAGAATATACATTTTACTATGTTTTAAATTGAATTTTACTATGTATTCGTTGAATTTTACTATGTTTTCGTTGAAATTTACTATGTTTATATTAAAATTTACTCTTAAACATAGTAAAATTTGTACTCTTTTGCAAAAATTCCCAAAC
>JABFPJ010001552.1:0-24741 GCA_022817425.1 Gryon sp. ZL-2020 | reverse complement strand
CCGGTGTTATCACTCCTGCATAGGGCCAGCATTGTCATCAGTACTTTAGCAGTACAATGTGCCCGTACCGGCAACTCTGGTGTCAGTACTTCGCCAGTGTTGTGCCCTATATAAATGTTCAGCTGGGAAGTGATGTGGTAACTTAATGTTATACCATAACAGAAACATATGATGTAAATTAAACAATCTGAATAATCATAAACAAATTATGTGACGTTTATTTATATTGTAAAATGTCATAATCTGAATACATATGACGTATTTGGAATTGTGTCCAGCTAACTAAATCTCATAAACCTGCACTGACAAACATGCGAGTTTAATACGATTGGTCTTATACGAAATTTATATCCATCAATAAAAAAAGAGAGCATTTTAGTTTGTTTTAACTCGTTATTGCTATTATTTTTATTTAACCAAAAGAGAAAAAGTACTACCAACAATAAACTTAACGTATAAAGATATAAAATCATCTGTAATTATTATTATTAAAATGTCATTCTAATATTTTATCTAAGTGTATAGAGTCGTTGATATATGAATAATATATTTAGCACATATGTTATATCACTAAATGAAATAATCAGAAATAATTCTACATTTAGGATATTATATATTTTCTTATATACTACACTCACAGCACAAATGTATTTATTTTAAAAATACTGTAGTTTTATTTATATTCTCTTAATATTAATCAGAAATTGATTTAGAAGAAAAATAAATCGTTTTAACATAAAATTTGAATGATTTACTTTGTTGTTTCTTAAATTAAAAATAATTTAGTTTTTGTTTTGAGATGGAAATCTATTTATGATAAATAGAAATGAGTTTTATTTTGAAAATACAAAGAACAAAAATAATATATTTTTATTATAAGTAGATTTTCCTCTTGTCCATATTTTGAATAGAAAACTTCTTTCAGATAAAACTATTCCATTTAAATTAAATAGACTGTGCTGTGAGTGTATAATTAAAAGTTTTTCACTTATTCAGTTTTATGATTATATACAATTGTTTAAATTTATATATAAAAATCCGAATATTTGCTATTAATAAATGCATATACGAATACTTAATTATAATAAATATCAATAATAAATGAATAATTTTTTCGTGAAATAATAAAATAAGAAAAAATATAAATGAAATAAAACAAGACAGAATTTTCTCTCGCTGATAATTAAATAATTCTTATATAAAAAAATTTTTGTACGATCTTAATTTAAGCTATTAAGATCTTTGACTTAATATTTATTCGAATATATATTGACAATCAATTAAACTGTAAATTTAATCAGTTTAATATTCACATACTAATGATAATTCTAATTATATAAAGCTGAAAGTGAAAATTACAATTCTTAAAGCATTGCCGTAATTTAATCAAATTACAACATAATTATATCCTGATGATTATTTCGCCTTCGATTCTCTTGAACTTATTTTCAGAAATGTCGTTAATTCTTTTTTTCTAACAATTTGTCCATTTCAAACGGAAATATCATCGGCAAACGAGTTTGTTAGGATTATTTACATTTTCGACGGCATACATTTGAAATCATAGATTCATGTGTATCTATAGTATGATCTATAATAATAGAACGAGTAACAGGTAAGGTTCGATTCACAATCAAAGCATACAGGTGGCCGACCAATCGTTGCATAAATGCGAGTGGCGAGCATATGTTTAGCCCACTACTGCAAGATGTTACAAACACATTTAAAAGGGTAGAAATGTGACTTCTATATATATGCGACAGGGATATTTTCATAGGACCGTAAGGATAAGAGGGACAAAGGAAGGATCGACAAAAGTGGTGTTGTGTGTCCGGAAAATCTACTGTCAGCAAAACGTATTTTGCACCCTTTTAACGAGCGAAGGGTTTCCTGAACGGTAATATCTTATAACGTTGAATAGAAGAGGATCATCACAATGAGCAGCTTTTGAATTCGTTAATTATCTAAACAACATCGAAACATCCTAATTACACATATCGTATATTTGTGTCATTGACAAATTATTCTTATTCTAATATGCTTCTGAAGACAACTTTTAAGATGAACATTATAAATTGTTTTTTAATTTAGAAAATTCTTTATTCGAAGGGATGAGATTGATGCAATATATACTGATAAATTTAGCATGTGACAAAAGTAAGTGGTTTTCACGGTGTTGTTGACCCCATGTTTGCTTCTACTGCCCCGATGTTGTTGATTTTCGGTCCGGTTAAGCATGAAAATGTACCAAAGGATCTTGGGCATTATTGAAAAAAGGGGGAAACACCGTGACCCAAAGATTTCCAAGAAACCATTTTACTCCACTTTTATTTTTTTCACTTTTTTCTTTCAAATTAAGCGATTATGTATTAATTTTAAAATAACCCTTGACACATTTTTCTAGCCAATACACGCGTGAAAATTTCTTTCGCAGTTGAACATTATTTTGCAACAAGAAGGAAAAAAAGCAAAAAGACGAAAGGAAGAAAGAAAAAAAGATGAAAAAGAAGAAAACATTATTAAACATGAAATTCATCATTTAGAAGTCATCATTGGTGATCGAAAAATTCGGAATGAAGTATCAGAAAGAGAGAGAGAAGGAGAGAAAGAGAGAAAGGGAAGTAATGGAGGCGTGAAGGGGAGGTGAACTGACACGCATTTCCTGGTACATTGATGATAACTAAAATGACGACGAATATATGTAGCGTCGCATAACATCAACGATTGATTAATGCTGTCCATTATTTTCGGTCTCCTTGACGTTACAGCATTATTCCTTTTTCCTATTCTCCCGTCTTCTTCTGTACTTTGCTACTCGCTTTTTCCTCTCTCTTACCCCGTCGTGTACTTTCCTAAAGCCGGGAGAGTTTGTTCGTATTCTAAACTGAATTCCTCTCACCCTTGCGCTCTTCCTCCACAGTTTTATCCGCCATACTACAATGCGACGGTATTGATTTAAAAGTACATTCGTGTTTTCATAATGCTGTATCTGTACGTCGGCAACGACGCCCAACTGTGTCCTCCCCCTCTCTGCCCCCCTTCTCATCCTCATCCTGCTGCCGTGCGTCTCTTTAGTTACCATCGCTTCATCTCTACTATTTGAACACCCTCAGCACCCACGCATTGCAACGACCATGTTCAACCAGCCAGGGATCAAACAGACGGTACAATCAAATCACTGCTAATCGCCAAACCTGCTACTTCAATTTCATTGTTAAAAATAATTGGAGACACGTGGAATACAAATAATAACATTCTATTGCCTAAAACGTCGATGGATAAATGCTTAATTATTATACCTTGTTAGACCTCTTTAGAACGAACAATCATACTTATCTTAAGATTATTATAATACAGATCATATAATAATATCGATTTATTAGATTAATTGTACACAACTTAAGACATTTATATGTTTATCTTTTTTGCGATAATATTTATGTAAATATGTTTTGTGTATTATATATTATAAATCTCAATGGTAATTTGGTATTCTCATCAAGATAAAAGTGGACGGTAAATATTATTTTATTAAGCATTGAGAGGATGTTACATTTAAATTTACCGCCAAAAATGTTACTTAATATTAATAAACATAAATATAAATAACCGTAAAAATCGTCTGGAAAATAAAGCTTAACAATCTTTGTTACTTTTATAAATAATACTATATATAATAAAAACGAAGGAATCGCGAAAGAATGACGTCTTATTAATTATTTATTAATATATTTCATTAAAAAATAATTGTATTTTATAATATATCATTTCCTTAAGTTTAGGAATAAATAATATAGTAAATTGTAATTCCTTAAATTTGATTCATTAAAATATTTCAAAAATATAGATGAATATAAACTTTCGAAAATATTTTAAACATAAGCTATAAACATTTCCCTAGTTTTCTATTTTTCCGTTTTCGGTTGAAAGAAACAGCATCATTGCTGAACGAACCTTTCGTTTTTTAGTTTTCTTTATATATTAAAAGAAACAAAATAGTCGCGTAAGCTAAAGTGATCCGTTGCGTTAAACACAAGATTTATTCGTTGAATTCGCTGATAAAAAATGTTAATTTATACATCTGCACTTTTAATATGTTCATGTTTTTGCATTTAGTCACAAATTTATACAGAAATAAATAAGTTCTTTTCTTATATTACAATTTTTCCATGTTTTGTAATAGCGGAAAAGATGGTATGTTTATTGTATATTAATTACAAAGAATAAATGAACCAAATAATTCACTCGTCCGTTATACGTTCTACTTTTGAAAGAATAAATAAATTAAATGACTTATACAGAAAAGCAAAATTAATTTAAATCTTTTAGAGGCAAAAGAGCAAAGTATGTAAATCTAAGTCGAAATATATTCTGTGTAATTTGTAATACAAAATATTGGCTGATGATTACATTTGATGTTGATTAATTTACGCCTAAAATTGGAAGATATTAGTTCAATTAATATTAGATATTAAACTAAATAAACAATAAGATAAATTTATGATTTACCGAAATAAATTACCGGAATAACAGTTTATATACACTGAATAACATATCTGTTTCACGTTTGGGATTAGGGGTCCTGATCCCAGATATGATGCCCTGATTCAGGACATAAAAACTTTTTACTATCCGAAGGTGTAAAGGATCACATTTTTGCTTCTTGGGCAATAAAATATTTTACTTTGAACCCTCAAGTATGAAAAACACTGTACTTTACAAGAAGTAAGTTAAGTCAGGAGAATTTATCTAGCTAAAACCATTTTCGTAGTAGTTTAGTATCAATTTTAGCGAGATAGATCGAGTTTCGTATCGGAAATAATAAATTTTTAAGAATTCCATATTAATAAGAAATATATATTTGCCCTCCGTGTAAACATAATTTATTTTCGCACAATTTATTTTCAAAATTTTTATGCAAATACAGGAACCACGAGCAGTAGTGAATTCTTATCTATTATAAAATTAACAAGAAAGTGTTCCCAAAGCAAACTTCAATCTGATATTATTTCACTATTCTTTTTCCTTGTTTAAACAACGTTTTTTACATTTAATAGACCACCAAAAATTCGTTAAATTTTAACAAAAATGTCTGAAAAAAGGATGAAGACATATTTTTAAATGTTTAATTTAAATATATTTACTAAAAGTAAGTATGTAATAAAAAATTAATATCATAAACAATTCAGTTTGAATAGACTTAACTAAATTTAATTATTAATATTCAAATACCTAATATTTGTAAATCCTTGTATATATCAGTTGAACATATTTATTATATGTTCCATCTATGTATTGACTGAATATTTCATTATGAAAGAAATAAATAATACAATGTATTACGTTTGTACCATTTCTATGCCAAATGGTCAGCTTATTTCTTTTAAATACATTTATAAATATGACACTATTAAAACATTTGTTTTACATTATAGAAAACAATGTTTTTTCCAGTTTTGACTCAGAAATAATAATTTTTCATTTGTATTAATTAATATAAAATTTTCTTATTTAAAGATATTAATTAAATTAATATCTTTTAATTAAATTTTATTAATTAAAAGATATTTATATTTTTTATATAATTAAATTTAATTAATTTAATTAAAAGATATTAATTTAATTAATATCTTTTAAATAAGAAAAATAAAGGTTTCTTTATTAAACTAACACTGTAAGAATATTTTGTCCTATCATATGTAATTCAGTATAAAATATTCTTAATGAAATATTTTATTTTATACTTATGTTTTATATTTTATACTTATATTTAATACATGCTTATTTTGACTGAAATTAGTCAAATAATTTTTACAGTAAATGTCCAGCAAAACTATTTTTAATAGTAATTGAGGAACATTTTTGACCAATATACAGACAAATTAGATTTTTAATTTATTTTTAATATAACTTTATTTGACAACGTTTCGGAATAATTTGTTCCATTCTCAAGTCAAAAAAATTTCTTTTGAAAAGTTGAAAAATTAACATTATATCGAATCACATCTTGGCACTATGAATAAAATTTATAAACTGATAAAAATATTTTTAATAGTACTTGTGTTAAAACACATTTTTTTATTAGAAAAACTTACGTATAATACGTAAAAGTACGGATAATGATGATATTAATGATTTAACAAGAAAATTGAATATACAAGTATAATTTGTTAAGTAAAACTAGTCATTAAAATCACGATTGATAACCATGTTTAAAAAATCAATATTTGATAGGATACAAAATAAATGTCTGATGACATACCTTGTAGGCAGCGTACATATTGTGAACCCTTCATCATATCCACTCACGTTTTATGGGGCACGGTTCAGGAACTGACATATTCGAATTTCATAATGTCTTTTAAACTTCTCCCTTGCACTGTCTGTGTATTTCAAGTAGGCCTGGAAAATAATATCGTACAAAAATGTTAACAAAGAAATAATTATGGGGCAATTAATTTGTTTCAAAAAATCAATAAATGTTTAGATTTTAATTAGGTTTCTGTGCCAGCATCATATATTTCAAATTACTTTACGCCTTGGAGAATTTTCTACATAAATCAAATGATATATGATAATGATAATAAACTCACATAAAAAAATTACTAAATCGGTTTCATAATGTGCAACATTGGTTTAAACACTTTAATTTCTTTTCTTTTTTATACTTGGAACCGATTCGTTATACACATGACTAATTACTAAACCAGCAACTAAAAATCCTATTTCAAATCAATCGCTAAATATAATTATCATTGTTGATACAGTGCTGTGTGGAAATAGGAAGCAACCGTTGTATTTTAATTACTTAACAAAATTGTAAAACGTTCAATTATAGAAATCGGTTTGACAGTCGCAAAATAATTATTTTAAAAGAAATAAACTAATTAGCAAATGACAGTATATCGATACTTAGCTTTTTACAAAGCTGTGATGTGAAATTGATTGAGTGTTAAATAAAAGATACATATTATACTTTATTTTTGTAGCGAGTTAAAGGTTTTCACTTCAACGAATATCAATAAATTTTGCATTTACTTTTGTTCTAATTTTCTGTGACACATTTCTTCTAACTGTTATAAACGACAGTGATGGGTAAATGATTGTGTTTTTCTTTTTTTTCATTTCACTAAATAAAGTAAATAATTAGACCACGTTCGACAATTTAAACGTTTATTAATATTGACATTTACTATAGGATTTATCTCGTAGAAACCTCGTGACTAAAACAAGCTATATTCAAACAAAAAGCATAGATCCAGTTAAAATCATTTTGTTAGGATTAAAAAAATATTTTATTCTTAAAATATTTATTTATCAATTAATGTATTTATTTAGTTATACTAATACTTTATTTGATAATATTAAAATTACAATATTCTCTAATCTTAACATGTTCACGATCTTTTAATTACCCCTTGCTCAACCCTAGTTGTATTTTCCGTATCAGACGACAGATGGCGCGATGAATCGTGTTTAAAAAATCAGAACTACCCCTTTGATACAGCGCAGTATTTTCTAACTTTTATACTCACCCGATAGGGTAGAAAATCAATAGTTAATTAAAGTGGTGCAGGATTCTGCAAATAAAATCATTCGCAGTTGATAATGTTTCTAATTTTATATTACATTTGGCAAATGGTAAATAAAATTTGTTTGGTACGTAATGGAACATTCGTGGAATGTATTATGTGCGGTAAAATCAGATTACTACGTTTTTATCTACACACGTTTACAAAATTGTTATGGTGTACAACTTATTGTGAGGATTAAACAATTAGTAATTATAAGCTATAAGAAAAATTATTATTCATTAAATACTTTCTTTTAAGCATACATTAAAAAATAATTATTAATACAGCTGTTTTTGGAAAAAATACTATACTATAATAATTAACCAATTTTACTATATTTATAATTGATTTTGTATATGTATGTACAAACAGTAAAAAGTGCATAAAATTGTGCTTAATAGTTAAGATTAATTATTTTTTCCTGTTAGAATATATTTTTATATTAGTTTTATTTAATTATTTAGTTAATTAATGAATTTTGTAAATAGATTTTATTAAAAATCTACTGAAAAATGGAAAAATATAGAATGACTAGCTGAAGCCCCGGCTTCGCCCGGGCGAAACCCTGTGACCCCCTCCCTATGACCGTATATGAGTTGTGACTAAATCCCTGGTTCCACCCGAGATACTTCCATGGATCCTCTAAGGGCTCCCTATGACCGCCCTATGAATCTCCTATAACCCTATGATCTGCCAATGAATTCCTTATGGCATCCCTATAACACCCCCCCCCCCTCGAAGTGATGAAGCTATGACTTTTGAGAAAATTTTTTTTCTCAACAGCAAATGTATACATCGTAAAAATATAAAGCCGACGACACTTTTGTGGCGTAGGGCTATATTTTCTAGATTTTGTTACACTTGTTTCGATAAATGGATGTCCTTATAAGGGTCAGAAATGGCGCTGATAGGACATCAAAATTTTCAAATTTGGAAAAAACACGTGTATTAGAACTATCAAGAATCAAGGTATGGCTACGGCATGGTTACCTGGTCAGCGCCCGGTGGGACAATCCACATTAACCATGACCTGGCTAAACTTGACTTTGATTGGATTTTGCAGTGTGTTTCGGCATGAACGAAAAATGAATCATCACGTAATCTAACTAAATCTTAAGCGTAAAAATTTAAGTTGCAGCACGTTTTTTCAAGCATCTTTTTTGAACATAAAAGTAATAAAAGTGAGCATGTTTTCCAGGCCTGATCAACCGGGAAAACCCAACTCACTCATGTTTTAAGCAAATACGAATGAATCCCGTAATTTTGAACTAAGCATCATAAAAAATACATCTCAACTGGTCTCTTCGGCGGGTCGATTGGGCAGAATCGACCCACCTACTTTTAATGGCGATCGCACACTTTGGCTTAGTTTTAAGCATACTTTCGAATCAATGGTCATTAACACTAGGTTAAGTAACACAGACAAACTGAATTATTTAAAAAAGAGCTTAACTGGCAGCGTTGCATGTATTTTACGTGGGTTACCGGCGTCGGAAAGCAATTTTGATCGCGGTTGGGAAGAGTTATGTGAACGTTATGACAACGCATACTTGTTAAAACAAGGTCATATTAGAGCATTATTAGCAGTTCAAAAGGTCAGTCGACCAAACAGCATTAATGAGTATGAGCGAGTATTGAACGAAGTTCAAGAGCAGTTAATGTCGTTGGAGGACTTAGGCTGCAAGACGGCAGAGTGGGGGGAAATTTTGTTAGGAGAAGTCATGTCGAAATTTGATAGTACATTTTTACTTGATTGGGAACGGGAAGTTTCGCGACAATCTATCGATAAAAGTAAACCATACGCTCCCAAATACGACGATTTTAAGCGATTCGTGTGGAGACACATTGAAACTTGCGCGTCACAATCAAAATCAAATCCAGCCATACCACATGCGGAACCAAATTATCAAGCGAAGAAAACAGTTAGAACTCACTTTGTTGCCTCTACCGCTTGCCCAAATTGTAAAAGTAACCACCCCCTGTATCAATGTTCGCAATTTCTTGCTTTAGAACCTCAAAAACGCGTTGAAAAGGTAAAGCAGCTGCGCGTCTGCTTCAATTGCTTACGATCCAATCACATGGCCAATGCATGCTCGAGCACTAGAGGGTGCAGTCAATGTGGAAAAAGACACAATTCGTTACTTCACTTTCAGCAATCCGGGAAACGTAAATTTGATCGCTCTTCAAATGACGATTCGCGAAACGAGGCTCCAGAACCAAAACGAACTCGCGTGGCCAACTCATGACTAGATAATTTCTCTGATGTAATTCTTGCGACCGCTGTAGTCAGAGTTTCATCGGAAGAAGGAAAAGAAATTACAGTCCACGCTTTAATTGATCAAGGGTCCGAATCGTGTTTCGTTTCGCAAAGCGTCGCCCAGCAACTTCGAGCGCGACGCATTCCCGCCAATGTAATAGTTAAAGGCATTGGTAGCATTGAGGCCGAGCGTATTCATGCATATGTAAATTTAAATGTTCGCGGTCGTTTTCCAGACTCACCACCTATCTTCGTAAAAGCGTTAATTCTAAAACAAGTTGCAAGTAACTCATCGCATGTAACGGACGACATCGAATCTTATTCTCACTTTAGCAATTTAGAATTCGCAGATGACGATCCAATCGGAGATCGTCCAATTGATCTTTTGTTGGGCGCAGAAGTATTTAGTTCAATTTTAGAATCTGGGGTACGAAAAGGGAAAACTGATGAGCCTGTTGCACAAAAAACTAAATTTGGATGGATCGTATCAGGTCGAATTGCGCAGAAACCTCGATCGCCTACGGTCACGTCCCTACATGTTTCGTGTGTAGACAAATTAAACAAACTTGTGCAGAAGTTCTGGGAAGTTGAAGAAATCTGCACGCGCGTACCTTTATCTCGCGAAGACACTCAATGTGAAGACATCTTCAAGTCCACTACCATTCGTAAACCCGATGGTAAATATGAAGTTCGAATTCCGTTTAAAAAAGAGACTCCGGAGTTAGGAGACTCACATCGTACAGCTCTCCAACAATACTACAGGCTTGAAGCTCGACTTAAACGAAACCCAACCTTAGCGGAGAAATACCACTCATTCTTACGCGAATATTTAACACTTGGCCATATGGCGCTTGATTCGTCATTTAATGATAATCCACAAACTCGGTTTTATCTACCTCATCATCCAGTAATTCGTGAAGCCAGCTTAACAACAAAGCTTCGGGTAGTTTTCAACGCCTCCGCCAAGAGTCAAAACGGGAATTCACTAAACGATTGCATGCTAGTTGGTCCAAAATTACATCACGAACTATTCGATATCGTTTTACGTTGGCGGATGCATAAATATGTCTGTACCGCAGACATAGAAAAAATGTTTCGACAAATTTTAGTTCATAAACAAGACACACCCTATCAATGCATTCTTTGGAGACCTCCCGATTCGAACGACATTCTCACGTTTCGATTAACCACTGTCACCTACGGAACAGCATCTGCGCCGTACCTATCGATGCGTGTGTTGAGACAACTAGCTGAGGACGAAGTCAAGAAATTTCCCAAAGAATCAGCCACCTTGCTTCAGGACACCTACGTCGACGATGTAGCCTTTGGTGCCGATTCCATAGAAGAATGTCGAGTCATTCGTAATGAATTGATTTCACTTCTAAAAGCTGGTGGGTTCCTTTTACGAAAATGGGAATCGAACTCTAATGAGTTACTCGATGACTTATCCGAAGACTTACGAGCACGGGGCGCCGGAAAGGAATTTGAAGAAATCTCCACAAAAGTACTCGGAGTACATTGGCGTCGCCAAGATGATTCATTTTCTTTCGCAGTCAAAACAAAAACACCCTCTCGATACACAAAACGAGCTATTTTATCCTTAACTGCAAGCATCTTCGATCCTCTTGGTTGGATTTCTCCCACTGTCGTAAAAGCCAAAATATTTTTGCAAAAATTATGGCGGAAGGAACTTGCATGGGATGACAAACTTCCGGATGATCTCGTGCGCGAATGGTCCGACTATTTCGAAGATCTTCCAAATTTAGAGAAATTATCAATTCCAAGGTGGACCGGAAACTTGAGGAACAATTGCCCCTTAGAGCTTCACGGATTCGCAGACGCCTCCACCTTAGCTTATGCAGCAGTCATCTATCTTAAATGTGAAACACCGCAAGGTCCTCAAATCTCCTTACTAACATCCAAAACCCGCGTTGCACCAGTCAAAGAACTTACCATCCCACGACTGGAACTTCAAGCAACTGTATTATTAGCGGAACTTCTTGCAAAGGTGAAACACACACTAAACCTTGAAAGTACACTGACCTACTGTTGGACAGACTCATCTATTGTTCTATCTTGGCTTCAAATGTGCCCAAGCAAATTAAAACGATATGTCGCCAGCAGAGTGTGGAAGATACAGGAAGATCTTCCCGGGCAGGAATGGAGACATGTTCCAACAGACTGTAACCCGGCAGATGCCGCGTCGAGAGGATTATCGCCCAGCGAAATCATCGCAAACAGTCTTTGGTGGTCAGGACCTACTTGGTTATCAAAGTCATCTGAAGAATGGCCTTCAGGTATAACTCCTAAAGCTAATGAACAGGTTCTCGAATTAAAAACAAATTCGTTCGTCACACAGTCCACAAATCCGCTAGCTTAAATAGCCAGACGATACTCTTCGTGGTCGAAACTCCTTAGATTAACAGCATTTGTCAAACAAAGTGAGCTTATTTTTCTAGAGAAGAAGCAAGCCAAATTAGAAAACCGAGCAATAGTTAATGAAAAACTCCCATCCTTATGTAAACTTATCCAACAAGCAAGGCAATTTTGGATTAAGCATCTTCAGTCAGAACTTTTCGCAACAGAAATTGCCTTATTAAAGAGAAATAGTCCACTAACCAATAGTAAATTAGCAGCCCTTGATCCGTTTTTAGACGAAGTAGGCATTCTCAGAGTCGGTGGGCGCCTGAAAAACGCTGAACTACCGTACTCAGTAGCACATCCGATTATTTTGAAACCACATCACATAACTGGCCTGACCATCAATCAACCCATCAAAAGACATTACACGGTGGCATCCAGTTAGTTTTACGCGTTCTCCGCGAAAACTTTTGGATCCTACAAGCTCGAAAAACTGTTAGAAAATACATCAACGGATGTGTAACATGCGCGCGTCAGAAAGCAATAATTTGCAGTCAAAAAATGGGGGAATTGCCTTCGGTTAGAGTCACGCCCTCTCGAACATTCGAAAAAACTGGAGTCGACTATGCTGGTCCGTTTTTAACGAAAGCATCTCCAGGTCGCGGAAAGGCAACTCGCAAGAGTTATATCGCAGTTTTTGTCTGTTTGACTACCAGAGCAATACATTTAGATCTTGTTTCGGACTATACCAGTGCATCCTTTCTAGCTGCGTTCAGAAGATTCGTTTCGCGAAACGGTCTTCCATCAGTTATGATGTCAGACAATGGAACTACGTTCCAAGGCGCCGCACGAGAATTACGCGAAGCGATAGCCCAACTACAGAAAGATAAAGACTTAACTTTACAACTCGCGACGGAAGGCGTTGAGTGGAACTTCATTCCAGCAGGATCACCTCATTTTGGTGATATTTGGGAAGCGGGTGTCAAAAGTGTTAAACATCATCTAAAAAGAGTTATCAATAATCAGACTTTAACCTTTGAGGAAATGTATACTCTTCTCACGCAAATCAGTGCATGCTTAAACTCAAGGCCCATAGCGCCCATGTCAGATCACATTGACGACTTCTCCTACCTTACTCCCGGTCACTTCCTAGGCTCTAGTCTTCCAACAGCAGTTCCAGAGCCTCAAGTGCTCGATGAGACCCACCCGACGGGGCGGATACATGGCGAGACCCACCTGACGAGGTGGAAGCGAGTTCAGCATATGAGGGATCAGTTTTGGCGTACATGGCGCTCTGATTACCTGTTGCAACTCCAAATGCGACGCAAATGGCAAACAGAAAAATCAAATCTATCAATAGGAGACATAGTCCTCATCCGTAGTGACATTTTACCCCCCTGCAAATGGGAATTAGGCCGCGTAATCAAATGCTTTCCTGGTAAGGATAATCTTGTCAGAGTTGTACAAATAAAAACAGCGAAATCAGTATTCAATCGCGGAATTAACAAAGTGTGCTGGTTGCCTGTGCGAAATACTTGTGAAAACAGCGATACCAGTTGAAGACTATCTTAGATCATAAACTGCCCAAAAATAGTAAATTTGTTAATTAAGGACTAAGGATATCATGTACAATTATAATGTGTGGTTAGTTCATAAGTTCAATTGTTGTGAAGTATTGTTAAGTGAACGAGTTGAAATGCAGAATGATTGTCAGCATGACCGCTAAACTGTATTGCTACTGTGTAGCAAGGCGGGGGAGTGTTTCGGCATGAACGAAAAATGAATCATCACGTAATCTAACTAAATCTTAAGCGTAAAAATTTAAGTTGCAGCACGTTTTTTCAAGCATCTTTTTTGAACATAAAAGTAATAAAAGTGAGCATGTTTTCCAGGCCTGATCAACCGGGAAAACCCAACTCACTCATGTTTTAAGCAAATACGAATGAATCCCGTAATTTTGAACTAAGCATCATAAAAAATACATCTCAACAATTTGTACAAAATGTATGATTGTCGAAACTGTTGAAATGCGAGCGTGGCCGACATCTGCTTATCAGATGTCGGACTCTATCTTTGCGCCTAAGTAAACAAAGCGCGTCCGAGTGTTACACAGAGAAGAAAATGCGGTCTATTGTCAGAATTACGGGTCCACTCGTCGAAAATGTTTATTGCACTAAAAAACCGGTAACCCCCACTCCACTAATTAAAGGAAAAGACGCTCTCGTGTCGAAGTTCAAAAAAGATAGCTTCACTTACAATTTTGTCTTCAAGGCGCACAGTCGCATAGAAAATAAGTTGTGTTTTTACAGTCAAGTCCTGTCATATCTCGTGAATAAACAACAAAGAGGTTTTGCCCCAACAGGGGATTTTTGCCTCGGCATACAAGCCAAACGTGTTTTTTTGATTTTCTTCCTGTTGTGTCAATAGGGATGTTCTTGCCCGATCGCGAGTCAAAATGAGGATCCAATAAAAATAAAAATATCGGCTAATGATTCGATATTTATACACTACTTTTTTCACAGTGGAATTTCATTATACGAAATTTCGGTCAGGCCATATCAATGCCTGGCGTGACATAAGTGTAATAGGCGGATTCGATAATGAGGATGCCTTGTTGGAACCATTTTCGGCCTTATTAGGGCTATATATGACCTTCTAATGACCATATTTGGATTTAATAACTCTCTGAAAACCCCCTGAAAACCCCCTGACAACCCACTGACAACCTCCTGACAACCCCCGGACAACCCCCTGACAACCCCCTGACTAGTTTCATCTAGTTCCTCTCAATATTTGAACAAAATCGGTTCGGTAGATTTTGCGTGATGCTCGAACAAACAAACAAACAAACAAACATACTTTCATATTTATATATATTAGTTAGATTCTCTTCTCTAAATTGAAAGAAGTGAAATAAAAAAGTAATTTAAAAAATCAACTGAAAAAGATTTGCAAAGGTAACACAATTCAAATTAAACTTATAAACAATATACAACTCATACATAGATAAACACTTAAAAAGCATAGGTCAATCTTAACTTAATTGCATTATATACTCCTGCAAGAATAGTGGCAATAAAATATAGACGAGCAATTCAAATTGTATTTAATAGTGTATTTTGCAAAATAAGTTTACATATACAATGTGGTCATTTACAACGACGTGACTCAAACAAAGATTGATAAATTAGCGTAGTTAATATTACTTTTTTGTATGAACAACTCAAAGTTACACTTTGTGTATAACATATAACATCATGATAGGTCGATTATTGTACATCTTGGGTGTCGAATGTAATGAAAAAACGTCATATTGTTACGTTAAAAAATTGATTGAAGGTAATTTTTCAATGCATAAAAATGACTTTTTGTTTGATCGCACAACTTCACATATATTTAAATTTGTATATATACCTAAAGGTTATATATGACTGGAATGAAACGACTGACTGCAATTAGATTCGTTATATGTGATGGCAATATTTTGTCAATAATGATGAATGATGATTCTATTAATGTATTAGTAAATTTTTATTTGTAGAATGTATTGTTTGACTAAAAATAACATTATGAGCAAATCTGATGACAACATTTTAATTTATTTGACATCACAATTTTAACTAATATGCAATTAAAAAAAAATCATTTTTCTTTTATTTTTTGTCGCAGCTCCTATTTCTATTTTTGATGAATATTATACCACTCGGCGTCAAAAATTATCAAAATTTTAATACTTCTTTCTCATAGAGTTTTACAATATTCAGAGCTTCTGATTATTTACACGAAGGAAATTGTTTTGCAAAAGTTTTACTGTATTTTACAGAAACAGTGATATACAACTGATCAAATTTTAGAAAAATGTTCGAAAAAACAAATGTTTCAAAATGGAGTTGTAGAAATGTTATAAGACAAACAAGTCATGATTACGGTAACGTAAAGTAAACTTTGATAGAAGTGTTTCCGACGTGTAAAAATGCATGTGCTGTTTTTACATGTGCTCCTACAAGTTGTAGTTTTATTAAAAACCCTTTCATGTAATAGCATCTACTTTCTAGCATTAAAAATGGTATGTATATACTATTACGTATTTCAATGTTGAATATTCAGAAACGTAGATATTTGTAATATAAAATATCGCATTCTCGATTGTAAATATTTTATAGCGGCAAAAATCAAGAACGAAGTAAACAATCGCGAATGTTAAATAACACATACAGCGAAAAGGACATTTATACGCACGCATTTTTATTACATTTTTAGTTTGATAAATAATAGCATACACCGAAAAAAATTGCTGTAAATTTACAGTACAAGTATTTTACAGACAGTAAAATATACTCTCATTAATGATTACCAGGTTGGCAACTGTAATTTTACAATGTCATTTTTGCAGTGGGTTTTACTGTTAGGATACACGACCGCGCTTCAAATTTTGGAATAAAAACACTTATAAAAATTGGATTTTTTGTCTCTACTACATACAGTAGATTTTTTGTCATATTTTCTTCATTCATCTTTTTTTTTGTATCGGATATTAGGTAATAAGTAAAAATATTAAATCATTAATCAAGACTAATCAACATAAATGTCAGGATTAATAAGCTATAACACTGTAAGTAAAATCTGATTTACAATCAAAGAAACACGATATACAATTTCAGAATATATGATATTTTAGAATTATTTAGTTTAAATATAACTGTAAAAATATTCAATTATTACATGTAAAAGTGACCCGAATATATTTGTCATAAATTTTAGTACAAAATCAAATTTGCATCTTATATATATAAATTATTTCGACTTAAAAAACAACAATGATTTGATATTTGAACACATGATTGTTCCAATTTCTTCAAAAAAAATGACACATTTCATTTACGCAGATCATTTAGAATAAATAAATGATAAAAAATATTTTTTTCAATGTATCATTTTTTTCAAACTTAGGCCAAAAGTTTTGAACTTTTGAAATCGCATGAATGATTATAAATGTACATAATTATATTTATATAATCTTACAATTATATTAATATTTTCACAATAACAGTAAATATTCATTGAAAACGTAAAACAAAAATCATACATCTTTCGTTTAAAAAATAAATATTAGTTTCTAAAAGTAGAATAAATGATTAATAACGATAAAATTTGCTTTAACATTTCATTTTGTATAATAAGAAAAAGTATTTAAAATTGCAAAATTTAATAATTGATGAAGTTGAATAACTTTGAAATACTTTTGATAGTTTTTAAAATCAACATATTACACACAAAAAAAAATTTGAGATAATTGAAGAAAAAAAGAGAAGAACAAAGAGATTGATTTGTTTCACCATATTTTGATGAGATTTCAAAATATAATCTGTAACTTTATTTAGAAATTGCTTTTGATTTTGTTATTAGAAAATGGAAATTCTTATTACAATGTCAATGTATTAACTAATATTCTTTTAAAAATGGATAGTTTTGTGTGCAATATTATTATATATTCTTTTACTTGAAAGAATATAAAATATTTATAGAAAATATTAAATTTCATTATTGACATGACTCATGGACAAATGTTATAAAGATATTTTATTGTTATTTTAAATTCATATTAATTTAATTTTTCATTTCCTCTAACAATTCCAATATTTAAGTATGTTATACTTTTTTGGCATCAGATCGTAGAAATTATTAGGTTTCTACGCAATATAATTTTAATTCTATCACAAGCAAACGATTTGAATCTTTAAAATCGTACTATTATTATATATAATTGTACGTATATATATATATTATTATATCAAAATTTAAACTCCATACTTTAACATAATGTTAAAGTTAGAACAAAATTTAATAAATCAAACCAATGTAAGAATAACGAATGTTCATTTACATATTTATTACATTTGGATAATTATTATATTGAATGTACATTAATGCAAAGTAAATAAAAATAACTTATCCATGTCAATTAATATTTTCGTCATTGAAATATGTTCATTAACATGATTAATATTCAGAATAATAGATAATACTCTACATTTAGTATTAAATACTTACTTAATTTATTTCGTTATTGTACTCGTTGATAAAATTCCCTCATGCGTAAGGGATAAAGTAAGATCCTCTAAAACTATATCTACATACGAAAAGGTTCTCTTACTTTATTTTGTCTAATCTGTTTCTCGTATTTCCTTTCGTTTTATTTTCCTTTTGTTTTCTTTTTTTACTTTCTTTTGATTGAAATCAAAATCAAACATCTTGACTGATTGAATTCCGATAAACATCATTACTCATTATCTGCTTAGATTAATTCTACGCAGAAATTTAATGCTAATCGGCTCTTTTATATATTTATCACTTCTGTTTGGCAATTAGAGTCTAACAATACGAACAAACAAAATATAACAATGGATCGGTTGATTTTTCTATATTGTATGAATATATTCATATATTTATTTATATTTTATTAAGTTTAACAATATTTCTATACACACTGGACATGTAAATTAAGGATATTTTAAGTATTTTTATAACAATAGAATAGTTATGATAATGGCAACATGTTTTATAAACGTATAAAATTTGTTACTTTTTCAACAAAGATTACATAGTATTTGAATAGTAATAATCTAGACTGATGATTATATGGAAACTTGTGAAGATTGAAAGTTATATTGAGAGAACAACCCTAGTGGAAAAAGCAGTCTGGATAGAGATTTGCCAGATTTTATTTAGACTCATTTTTACACGTGGGAAGGAATTAAATAACTTTTCATAACACGTGCATTGGAAAGTTATGTTTTCGTCTTTAATTTAAGTTACGTTTTTTTCACAACAGAGATGGCAAAGTGTGCGGGTAAATATTTCCTACACACTTTAGTTACTTTCTCGCACACTTTATTTATGTTTTTCTTAATATATTTTTTTGAAAGTGTAGTTTTTAGAACCGTTGCATCGTGTAAAATTGCATTTCCACTTCCTTGTAAGAAAAAGTATCTTTGCAACATGAGAAATAAACGGAACCTCTTTTTCCTGAGCAAAGCTTACACCCGAGGCGAAGCCGAGGAATGTAATTGCGAAGTTAGTCTTTGTACAAAGCATACTATTTTAATAATTTGTAAAAACATTGGGAAGTTATATTTTGATTAGAGTAGTAGATATTTGTTATGTTATTTGATTGGCACATAAATAATATCTTCAATGTTACTGCGATGGACCAAAAGCGGCATCGTGTTAATGTTGACTGTTCGAGCGCTCCCGACGAACTGATTAATCCGTCTTAGCTGTGACAACTTATATAAGCTTTTACGACCTATAGCCGCAAGCCGATTTTTTTATATTGCTGTATTCTGTATAAAATAATGTAACTCCCCAATGCACTCGTTATAAAAAAAATCGTATATTTATAATATTTATTACACATTTCTCTCAATATAAAAATGTATGTTTTTCTACATAAAATGTTATCAAAATACAATATTTATATATTTGCTCAAAATAACTATAGAAGTATTAGTTATGTAAATTACTATTTGAATATAAATATTAGAAGCAAGTGAAATCTAATAAAGGTAGTTTTAGTTAAAATTAAAACTAAGTGAAACAACGTTTTATAATTTATATTTCACTTTTAAAATTCTATTTTGAAATTGAAAAATTAATTATTTGTATTTCATATCTTCGAGCTTGATATTAAATTGGTTCAATTTAATGAAAATTTTATTTATAATTTGTATATGATTGATTCAATAAATTAATAATTTAGATGTTTTATTAATGATATTTACATTAGTAAAACAGCATTCATCGTCTTTTTTACAATTTCAATTTCAATAAAACATGATCTCATTGAAAACATAATTGGCACGTTCATTTCTATAATTAAATCGGATATAATAAATATATATTACTTTTAGTTATTTCAGTTCGTCGGATAAAATGTATTACCGTACTGTAATTTAATAATAAAACACAAATTAAATTTACAAGCTTCCATTTAACTATTTTTTTTTCCTTTATAAAAAATTAAACATCAAACAAAAACTTTTTTTTAATTCTGAAATATTACAAGAAATAGAATCAATATCAATTTCATGCCAATAAATATTAATACTCACATTTAAATCATGAAAACAATATAATATAAACAATCACTCTACATAAAGTTGAATTTACGAAAAAAGCTATATTATTGAAAAAACGTTAAAAGTTTAGTCTTTAAAATATGTACAAGTAACGTTTCATCAATTTCGTAGTCTCATCGCCAATTACATTGTTACTTATTTCGTTATAACTTTCCGAACAATTTTGTTGTGAGCTGCCAAAACCTTGCTCATGAACACACATGTCCTCTAATATATAGTCTGGTTGCACTAATACATACGTACAACGCTACTCACGTAATCAGTTGTACACATACCTGCGCACTTCGAAACTTGTATCACATAAAGTTTTAGGAGAAAACACTCCTTTGTAAAACATATATAAGTTTGCATCGCATATGGCAGTCCGAAATTCGAACAGCCGATACTCATATGTAATTGTTACTTGTACAAAATTAATATACACATACAATCTAAGCTCGTGAGATTAAGGAGGTTGAGAAATATGAATTTATTAAACGTTTACCATTTTTCCTCAAAAAATAAATACTGATCAGAAGAATACAGTATACATTAAGTCTTATGGAAGATTAGTAATTTTATTTTTTAATGACTTATGATGTTCGAAATTTAATAGAATTCAACTGAATGTATATAACAAATGAACAAACAAATGTAGTGTTATCACTTAAGGTGGATCAGTCGATTTCATTGAAACAAAGGAATGCAAATATATTTTGAGGAATTGTAATTCACGATACGATAAATATGTACACGAAACTTCAGGGTAGGTTTCCAAATAAATAACGAAACAAAAATTATATAAAGATAAGTCGTTTATCAAGGTGAGAATAGGCCGCATATTATTGAAAAGCATTTTAACATCAAATATCAAATTGAGCACAAAACAGACAGTAACAACAAATTGTAGAAATACGTAAAAAATGTCATTAAATTGAATGAATCATTGAAAAATATCGGTTACTGAACTAATAAGAGCAATATTTTAATTTCAAGGAATAGAATTTCCCTAAATTGTCGTTTTGAGCGCCATGTAGATGAAAACATAATATTTAAAATGTATATAAAGTTTCAATTTAATATTTAAAGAAATTAAACATGTTTTTTGAATGAAAATATATAATTAATTAATGTTTTCTGTTAATGGTGATGAAAATTAACAAATTTATTATCAATCTTCCCTTAAGCCCCCGTTGAATACGGCCCGTTGCGCATGATCCACCTTAAAATGTGCAATAAATTAAAAATAAATTTATTGTGAAACTGGTTAATTCGATAGAAATGGAAAAAAATAAATGTGTTTTCAATTAATTTTTCATCTTATGTATTGAAAATATTTTTCTTTGTTCTCTATTTCTATTGCAACAAAATATTACACCAGAACCTCCTTAAATGAAACATAAAAACAAATTAAAAAATGTAAGTAAATGTAATGTAATATAATAATTACTGTGGTGAAATTTATCAATAACTAATTTTTTTCCTTTTTTTAGTAAAAAACGAGGTCAATAACTGTAAACAATAAAAAATATTGCTCTCGTTTTATTTTCAATCAAAGTAAAAAAAAATTAAATAATAACATTGCATTCCGTGATAAAAAATAATCTAGCAACTGTAGGACAAGGAGTGGGTTTATGAGCGCCAGTCCACTCTTGAGTCTTAATATTACCGAAATATCGCCATATTTCTGCCAAACTGGTAATATGACAACATTTACGCATCATTTTTTTACGTGCAGTAATCTTACTTTATTATTGTTTAAAATTATTTTAAAATCAGTTATTGTTTGCATTTTCATTATGAACGAACGTTATTTACATTTAAATAAAATTTAAATTAACATTTTCAGTTAAAAACATCATATATTTTTTTTGTTCTTTAAACTTTACTTATTGTTAATAATAGAATAAATTTGAAAAACATATATCACTTTAATGCATCTTAATTGTTGACGAAAAGGAAACCTCTTCAAAATGTAAGTTGCATTCCCACGTTTTGGACTAATTCGTACTATATTTTTGGTTACGATTATTACGCTTTATTCTTTTGCCCATGTTCGTAGTTATGATAATTAACTCAACCAACACGCAAGTCTAGCTTCACACACGTGATTTTCGGACACGAAATCTTTCTAACCCATGGATCCAAATGATTCGTTTTCTATTATTTTGTTTCTCATCGTTTTTGCAAAATTACGTCTTTCTAATTGCACTGGTATCGTTCTACGTTTTAGTTTCTCATTTCATGCCATGTATATTACCTTTTTCTATATTACCATCCTGGAATTTTATTCGCTTGACTTGGTTAAAAATTTTCATTGCTGCGGATTCCAATTACATATTTCGAATAACAGTTCTCACATGATTAAACACACAGTGCGTCGTTCAACGTTCACGATTCACGCGTAATTGCATGATGTCAAAGACTATTTTGAGAAACGTGTTGTGTGTGCAAGGCGCATACCTTTTATAAAAGTTGGCCCTCTGTGTTGTTTATGTGTTCGTAGAGTTTAAGAAGAATATTCTCAACTTCGTCGCGGTTACAATGTTTTTCATAATATTTTTTGACATTAACTTTGTCGTTCTTCTCAGCTTGCTTTTACATTTTTCACTTTTCTATCGAGAAAAAACTTGGTAAAATTTATTTCAATGCTCGAGGAAAATAACAAATTTATATGTAATAAAATGTATTTATATAACTAAATTAATCTTTTTGTTGTAACAAAAATTGTAACACACAATAATAATGCACGTTAAGTTTCGAATCGGTTTTTGCTTGTTGAATATATCGTTTGTAAATAAATGATATACATTTTCGTCGAAAATCTATTTGTTTTCAGAAGAAATGAAAATAATCAAAATATCAATAGTTTACAAGGCAAATTGCTCACAGAAATGGAAATTATAATGTGAAACTGTTGACAAAACTACTTACATTTTCTTAAATTTTGTACAATACAGGATGAAAAATAAATGTGTGACACGAATATGACTATTGGACTCCTCGTTAAAAGTTCTGAATAAATGGACTTTGCCACAGGTAGAGCCACGGTTATCACGTTATTTGCCATACCATGGCTAATACCATGGCAACAGCTACATTCTTTGCCATACCACGACTCATATCGTGACAATGTTCATTTTTGCAGAATTTTTGAAGAGGAATCTGATGATCATATTTGTGTCATACATATATGATACACCATGCATAAGCATTTTTAAATTCTTTATATTATATATATGCCGTCAAATTTTTAAAGATATCGCTTTTCCATGAAATTAGAGTAATTTGAAGAATAACACGTTTTTCCTTGATTTTTTTACTTTTTATAATGCGTATTTCTTTTAAGTCTCAATAGCAGATGAAACGATGTTTGAAATATCTCCAAATTTTATAGAGTTGATCATCAAAAATGTGAAATCCCTACAAATCCTACCTCTTTTCTGTTCATCCAAAACTAAACCAAGCTAGACACAATATTCCTCTAAGAATGGTTGACATATAAATCAAAATGAAGTAACTGCTTTATTTTTCCACTTTATTTCCCGTTTATTTTACTTTGCAATTTGCAAACATTTAAAAAGCAGAACACTAAGGTGATTGCACAAGTGAATGATTGGACCTTGAAAAATATTCAACCAAATATACTTTAATCTAACAATAGCATTATTTCTTAAAATTTTCTGCGCACAATATGATATATAATATGAATTATTTTAGTGCCATTTTTTGTTTGAGAAAAATAATGTAAACATACATCTTGTGTTGTTAACAAGAATTGTGAAGAAATCGATCCTCTAGAAATGTTAGTTCGACTGAATAACGCATTCAGAAGATAAAAAAATGATAATAATATTTTTTTGTGCTTATTTCAAATCTTTCATATACTCCAATTTCATTTGTTCATATTAGCTATTATTATATTTTTCATATATAATAATACCATTTTGTCTTAAAAATTGTTTATATCTTAGTTAAAAGATTATTTTCGTTTTCACCGACCATTAACATAATTGTAACGTACTGGTACAATTATGTACTTTACTTTAAGTTCAATTAAATACAGTTAATAAATCCTCCGCATTTCCTGAAGATTTTTGGTAAATAACTTAAGAACTATGATTAAAGAACAATCAATCAGATAAATTCATGATTACTCATTTCTTTTTATTATGTTTAGAGAAATCCTCAACAGTGACTTTACTATAAAACCTTGACAAAACCGGAGGTACGATTTTCCGGTAAACACCTTATTCTACAGTCTTAGAAATATGTTTACCAACAAGCAAATCCGAATTCAGAAAATCCATATCAGTCGATATTTTCAACGTGCATTGCGTGTACAAATTATATATATATAGTAATCGATAGAAAGGTGAACTTAGAGCGGGGGAGGGGGGGGGGTTAGAAACGATGAGAGGATAGTTATAAA
>JABFPJ010001551.1:0-24745 GCA_022817425.1 Gryon sp. ZL-2020 | reverse complement strand
GTTCAAGTAATTACTGCAGCATTGAATGCAGCCCAAGCAACCTCTGAGCATGCCAATCAAGCCGCGATTGAAGCCGCCGCTGAATTGGCAGCTCAAACCACGATGGTTGGCCAGGCTAAAGCCCGATTGCAGGCTGTTGAAGAACAGCTTCACGCTGCAAGAATCGATTTCGAAGCCACCCAGGCCGCATCCGACAAGGCTACCGCTGCGGCACAATCGGCGCAACACAATGCTGCCGCCGCAGCAGCTCACGCCGCAAGTGCAGCGGCCGCGAACGCTCCGCCACCACCGGAACCCATCGATCATCCACATCCGATCAAGTCACTTCACTACAATTTACCCGATCCATCGGCACACTATGTTCAGAAGTCCTATGAGCCTGAGACAGAACACTCTTACATTTATAAAAGATACACCGACGAAGACGCGGAAAAGTAAAATGTAATTGTAAATTACATGAAAATAAAGAACCGCAAATGTTTATTAAAAAATTTGAACAAATCATCTGAAACTCGCAGAAGATGTTTATTTTTTAATAATTTTTGTTTCATTTAACGTAGATAATTATCATAATATAGAATGAAATTGATTAATTTTTATTGTACAACTTAACTAGTCTTTGATTTGACGAATTTGATAAATATCACCTTTTTTACATTTACATGAGCAATTACAATTCATCGAATAATTGATTGATCAGACGACAATGTCAGCATAGTTGGCGTCACTTTCAACGTCATTTGTACAGCATCTATAATTTTTTTTATTATTTTTTCTTTTTTTATTTAACGCGTCGTCACGCACGTCTGCTCAACTATTGATAAAATATTGTTGCCATTTCATCTACATAATACTATTTTTCGTTCATCATCATTATAATTTCGCTTGTCATTTGAAAGTGAAAGTCTCTAGAAATGTAACTATTTGACAAACAAACGAAAAAGACGAAAATTGTTTAATGTATTTTTCCCCAAAATGTAAATTACAAATTTAGACAGAATTACGAATTATTGTTCTTCGTGACTTTGTGTAAAATTTGATTGAACTTTTTTTGTATTAAAACATATTTTTTGTACAAAGTGAATGTTTATTTCAATGTATCAAACCTTTTCCTAAGAAGCGAAAATTTAAATCATATAATGATGAATAATTGATCAATAATATCATATTACATCATAATTGTACATCACTTGGATTCAACAACTCTTATAAACTAAAATACAATTTTACAATAGAAAAATTATTTTATAATCAATAGTGTTGAATCATTTTTGCGTAATACACTATTTCTCTTTTCATTCGTGAAAATGGCAAGAGCTCATTAAAGCAAATAGACAAAACATTTTTACACGTGCAATACTCTTTTTAAACATAATGATACGAAAACGACGTAATTAATAACGTATACTTGTCATGCTAATAAACATTATGTGATATTAATATGAATGACAGTTTAATTTTCAGAATATATATATATAAACTTAGACGTTTAAATATATACACGTAATTTAAATGTCAATGTTCAATGAACAGTTCTTAAACTATGAATATACAAAAATAAATACAATAAATAAAGTTTTGTTAAAAAACTTTGAACAATAATGAGCTTTTGCTTAAATTTGTATCGAAAAATATACATTATTATGTACATTAAATAATTATATTAACTATTAACGCACGTTTATAATAATTCTAGTTCATTATATTATAATTAAAAAATGTTCTTTTTAATATATTGTAGTAATTCCGTGGATTTTTTTTTATATATTGTCCCACCTTTTATACAGGACTCATTTTCAAATAAATTGGACTTCTTGGACAATACACAAAACTCGCAGGATCTACTTGAATCGGTAACACTGTTCTAGGACTCAAAATTACACGGTTTTCCAATAACGTGCATATCACAGCTAATTTCGTTTGCATCAATCCAAACCTCATTCCTGCAATTCGTTTCCTATTAATATAGTACTAATCCTAACTATTTATACAAACATAATTTCTTGTCCGATTTTATGATATCGTTTAATATAAAATAATAAAATCAAGTATTTAAAAATAGTGTATTTATCACATAAAAAATACTATTTTCAACTAAAAATACAGATACGATAGTTGTTATTAGTAAAAAAAAAGTGAAAAATAAGCATTTCAATTCAGAAAGTAATTGAAAATTAATTGATTTTTTAATTAACCATTACTTTTGTAAATAAAATTAATGTATACATTCAAACGTAGTAAAAGTAAGAACATACATAGCATTATTTGATTATTCGACTCTACAACTTGTTAAATAACAAAAAAGTTGTTAATAAAAAATTTATAATATTTTTCCATTTTTTTAAATTCAATATAAGTAATTGAGTAATTTTTCCAATCTCCGTTTATATTCAGTTGCAAAAGAAATATATTAAGAACTTACCAATACAAATTCGAGGTCCTTCGCCGAATGGTAAATATGTATAAGGATGTCGCGCAGCTACATTTTCCTCGTTAAATCGTTCCGGATCAAACTTTTCAGGGTCCGGATATAAATCTGGATCTTTGTGTAAACCAAGAACTGGGATCATAATATCAGTTCCTTTATCTACTTTTAAATTCGTCGTAGGCAGAACTATATCTTTGGTACACACTCGATTTAAGTACATTACAATTGGATACTTTCTTAATGTTTCTAAAATGACGATGAAATATTAAGTATTATTTTATAGATACAAAAATTAAACAATTCTGAATATAGCAAATGATAACTTACCCGAGACAACTTTATTCAAATACGTCATATCGTTTAACGCCTCATATGTGATTCCATTGTGCTTTTTCACAACATCTTTAATTTCTTGGCGAGTTTTTTCTTGGATATCTGAATTGATAGCCAATTCGTACATACAAAATGTCGCAGTCGTAGAAGAAGTTTCGAATCCAGCTAAGAAGAAGACAAACGCTTGAGCAACACTTTCCAGTACAGTTAACTTTCCGTCAATCGAATCTGCAAATCAAATCAAATGCACATTATGAGTTAAAGCTCATTTAACAATTATCACTCAATTCAAAATTAGAAATACTTATTTCTCACCTGCAATACTGGGAATATTTCCATCGTCATCTTCAACATATCCATCTTTAATTAATTGCATTAAAAGATCCAAAAAATCACGCTTTTCTTTGGCGTCGTCGTTTAATCGATGTTTAAACACTTCTTGAAAGACGTTGATAAAAAATGACCTAATTTCATTGTCGAAATAAGGTAATCGCAAGATCTCCAATACTCGGGGCCAAAATACAAATAAGAGATTCTTCAGAGGTCGTGGCTCAAAGATTTTTTTGCCCCAATAACGAAATTCACAATTCGGATTTCGAATGCTGTTGCATTGAACTCCAAAAGCGGTCGACATTATGGAATCAGTTGTAAATCTAAAATAACAAAAATCAAATGACATAAATTAAAAATCTCATTTTTAATATTAAATTTGTTTCAATTTCTTATCTTAAATTAAAATAATTATTAAAAATTATGTAAATGTAATGTAAATGTAAACCTTGCATAAATTTCACGAATATCAATTTCCTGTCCTTGTCTTTCTTTGATGTAACTACTTAAGACTTCGCCGCAATTTTTAACAACATTAAACATCATTTTAATTTTGCCCGAAGTAAAAGTTGGCGTCAATTTGACGCGTAAATTCTTCCACTTTTTCCCCTTCATTAAGAACAAATGACCAGTGAGCGGATCAATTTGTTCGTTATTATACATATTTCGATCATGAAAATGTGCAAATTCTTTTGTCAGTACAATTCGAATTAGATCCGGATCGGTGATCGTTAAATTTTGCATGTAAAAGTTATAAGTTCCGTAATAGCGTTGCTTCTTGTACTTGTTGTATGAATTTTGCATAAATTCGCCTATTTTATAAATATAAATAAATTAATGTATTTGATGTTTTTAAATTTTTTGTACTGCAAAATATATAAAAAATATATTAAGAACCTGCGTTAAGTCTGCCTAAAACAACGGAACTCAAATTTCCAACGGGAAAAATGGGTTCATCATGAGGAACATCTTTGTTCTTCCAATAAGAGTACAAGACAAATTTAAAGTACAAATAAATACTTGTTGCAATTGCAATACTTATTCCCAAAATTGTTGGTAAAAATGATAGCATCATCATAGCCATGATTGCCTATTTAAGAATCAAGTTAATTAATATAATAGAAAGGAGAAATTGTTGATAATTTGTAATAAGCTTATTTCTTGTAAATTATCATTATAACTTGTTAGGAAACATATTTACTGATAAATTGTGTTGAAATGGTTTGGCCAAAATGAAATGAATCCGGCGATTGAATGAATTTGACGAATATCTTCACTCGAGATCATGGAAATCGCGACGAACGATGACGAATGAAAAACATTAGCTGGTCTGCTCTTTTATAACAACACAACTCTTGTACCAGATTTTCTCATCATCACGCTAAATTTTCTTATGTAACACTAAAGCTATTCATTTCAAAATTAAAAAGAAAATGATTCCACTATTTCTTTCTATTAGAAAATAAGTATTTATACATTTTTACCAATTCGTCGTAGAAATTATTTATAACTTTTTATATTTTTAAACATTTTATACTAAGAAAATAGACAGAAAAATAATCTGTTTGTTTTTATATATTTAGTTATACATTATATATAATTTTATATATATTTATTAAATATTAGGAACAACAATTTAAATCATTTAATTATCAGAAGATGTCAACGTTCATATCTCAATGAATGTTATATATAACCGAGAAAATGAAAGCTTATCACAAAATTCAATTCAGTAATTATAATTTTTTGTGATAATGAAAAGGGGATAGCAGAAGAAGGTCCACGTGTATGTCTTATCAAGAAACTTGTTGTTTATTAAAAGTTGCAAAGACGCGTGGACCGTTTTTCTGTTTTTATTTTAACGTTCTTGACATTATTATTTTTTAATCTTCAAACATAAGTTTTTATACAATATAATATATCAACATTCAACACATTGTAGTTTGAAATTATTGCATAGAACATCACAAAAGCTATTGTAATAATATTTATTATATTTATACTTTAAAGAGAGGCATAAAGAAATTTTAGAAATAAAAAGGCTTAAAGAAATTAGTTTAGAATTTATTTTCACAGTAAAAAAAGTGAAATAAAAATGTGTGATATATTATTTTGTAAAATATTATCTGAAATTATGTAAACTGTTTTTTCTCAAAATATTTATTTCGAGATTAATTATTATTCAAAATATGTATATTATGACTTCTTCTGCAATAAAACATCGCTGTTTTTTTTTCGATTAATCGGGGGCAACACGTGTGCGTTCTCTTTTCCACGATAACATTCAATAAAAGATAGAAACAATCGACTTAATGTATATAACAGTTATATTGGTCATTTATTTATATAGAACTTAACTAAAAGTGTCATCAATAATAATTGTTAAATTAATCAGATTTGTAAATAATTATTGCATTTTATAATGTAAAATAAGATTTTGTTATATTTAATTTAATTTCATACAATTCAATGTCTTTGTCACACACAAAATTTTCTTCAAAATTATGAATAATTCGTATAATTATTTAACTATTAACAGTCGTTCATTGAACCGGTTCATTGAACCTGCTCGAGGTATTTTGTTGATATAAAGATTAGAATCATTTATATTCAATTAAAAAGAAATACACGTATAAAAACAGCACTAATAATATTAAATTCTAATTACTCTATTTGATCTAACACAAATGTTATATAAAATATTTATATACAGTTTTATTATTTCAAATGTACATATGAATCATAAAACTTTACCATCTATTATCACAATACATTTTTTTCTAAAAACCGATGATTGTCAAAATTGCAAAAAAGTATTAGCGATAAAGCATACGGAAACAATATTAACTCTTCTTTATTCAAGAACAAATCAACAAGCGTTAAATTCCACAAATAATTTATAATCATTGCAATGACGATAAATTCATAATCTTTAATTAATACTTATTTTAAAAATGATCTTAACAGTTATAAACATTCAGACAAAATAATGTTTGCTTCAGTTTATCACTAACTTTTTATTTTGCATTCATTCATTCAAAACACCTCTTGTCGACATGATAGCACATCTCAGTTGTCTCAATTCATTCAAAAGTTCCAATCTTAGTTGTGAATCGTGTCTCCTCTGAATTTCAAACTGCTTTTCCAACCATACATGATGCTGTTCTTGCAACAATTTTTCATGTTGCAATACTTTTGCTACAATATCTTCCCTTAGTTCAGGCGTCTTCTTCAAAGAATCTTTCAATTGTGAAAAATCCTTACTATCCTTACTTGAGTTTAGTTCTTCACTATTTATATTTGTTGTGTCTTCAATGACCTTAATCATTGTAGGTGTTGTAAATTTCGTTTCCTCAAACGTTTCGAAACCATCTAATTCTGAAGAATTATCGACATCTTCCGTCTCTAACATATTCGCATAATGAACATATTCGGTTCCTTCAACATTACTTTCTTCGTCGATTTCAATATCTTCTTCATTTATAATATTATATACATTTTCTTCATATACAGCTTCTTCGTCAGAAACTTCCTCAAACATTTCCGACAATCGATCCTCTTCGTTCTCCAGCACATCTTGTCTGGAATTAATTTCAGAATTGTCCTCTTCTTCTGAATCTAAAACACAACAAAGAACCAAAATTTAAAAATGAAAAAAACTTCTTTTTTATTTCTCAGTTTAATAGTTATAATTTCAAATGTTTACCCGGAATAGTTTCAAGTGGTTCCCAAAGAGCCATTTCATTTTTCTTAATCAACCTTATATTTTCACTCATCGTTGAAACATCCATCTCATTGCTATAACTTTGATCGTGTTCATCTACGATGATTTCTTTCAAAACTGCGTCCTTCTTTTTTGTTTTTAACCTTTTATTACTTGTCAGTGGCTTTTTCCATTTAATCGCGCCCACCTCTTGACCTTCATCCAACATCTGAACCATTTCATGTATTCTATCGAAAAATGGACAATCCCTCATTGCCTGAGGCGATAAGTTACTCTGTACACACCGATAATACTGATTCCGTAAGCCCTTGAGTTTGATTTTAATTTGCCAACCTGTTCTTATGTAACCACATGCAGCCAAGGGTTTGACTAATTGCGATACATAATCTAATGTCATTCTACCACGAAATATTGATATTAGTTTCATCTTTTTAACGAGATCTAACAGAGTGTAAACTTCTTCTTCTAACCAAATGTATCCTCGAGAATGTTTCTTCTTTTCGCCTGAAACAACATTATTTTTTAAATAATATAGATTATTTAAATTTCGTGTTTACACATGCACGAAGTCAGTTAAAATAATATTCAATATCTCTTTAAATAAAACTTGAGTGGATAATTGTTAAAATCCTTACCAAGAACAATTAAATCTTCCATTTCTAAATTGTCTGATTGTTCAGCCTTATACTCGTCATTTTTACTTCTCAAATCCGATGAAATATTAAACAGATTTTCATATCGGAGATAAAACGGAAATTTCGCAATAGCTTCGTCTAAGCTCTCGCACTTTTTCGCCAGAGTATAATTTTGCTTCAAAACATTGATTCTGTCCATTATTTGAAATTGTGTTCTTTTGTAACCACTTTCGCTTAAAAACTCTTCAATCTTACTCGTAACAATATCATCAATTCCATTTTCAATGTCATCTATACCTAAATCTTTCAATCCTTCGAGTAGTAAAATTGTCTCCTCTTCAGACCAAAATTCATCATAACCATCGGCTGAATGAAAACAGCCGTTTGCGTATTCTCGTTTCCAAAGTGCGTCCAACTGCTCGAAATACGGAAACGACTCTTCTGAAGAGCCATTCGCGAGTTCTTTTTTATAATTTGCATAAGTGTTTCTCAAATTTAATATCAAAAGTTTGATTTGTTCTAGACTTTTATGAATACTAAAATTCTGAAGGAACTTGTGAATTTGACGAAGCGAACGTTGTGAAATTGTTCCGGAGGATAATTCATGACTTAAATCCAACTGTTTGATAATCATTAGCAACTTATTTAATCCAGATTCCGACCACATCATTGAATCGTCGTCAATTTCGTGCGATTCATCTTCGGATTCGGAATCATTCGCTTCTGTGTTACTATAAAGGGATTCAAGTATTTCATAAAATGGACTATTTTTTAGAGCATCAAAATTGCCTTTACGATATTGTACGTAACTTTTGCGCAAACTTTTGATTTTAAGTTTGATCTGATGAGAGGTGCGAGAGTAGCCTAAATTTTGCAGCGGTTTCAGTAAAGTTTCGCCAAGTTGAGCATCAGTTGGAACGTCTTCCAAGAGATTGTGCTTTTTCATGAGATTCAACATTGCCATAACTTCCTGGTCCTTCCATTTTTTTCGCTTCTTATCGTCATTTGTATCCCATGAAGGATCTGCCGCTCTTTTACTTGATGTTTGATGTTTCATATTTTTAATTGAATTTTCCTAAAAATATAATTAAAATTAGTTTATAAAATTCTATAATTTCACTTAATATTAAAAATAAAATATTTAAAATATATTTATTCTCTCATTATATACATTAATTTATTTGTAATCTTTTTAGGATAATTTCTTTTATAATATTATATATATAAAACATTTTAGTTGTTATTTAATTTTTATGTATAAATAAAAATAAATATATATATAAATACATTTTTTTAATATATGAAATAAAATATTTTATTAAAAAAATTAATGTATTTTTTGTATAAACTTAAATTAAGTAAACATTTTTTTTAAATCTTCTTTAAAAGATTGCATCGCAAAGTCTCTTTGATAACCTCAATTTATACAAATTATTAAATTACTTTATAAACAAAATAATAAAATATTAATTATGAAAATTGTTTGAAGAAATTCAAAGTAAACGTACCAAAGTATGCTTAATTCCAAACGAAACTTGACTATATCTTGACGATACTCCGCAATATACAATCGGTGTAATCAAAGTCACACGAAATGTATTTCCTTTACATGAATATCTTATAATGGAATGAAATAATATAAACCAACAGCGTATATATGATTTATGCGTTACTAAAATGTGTTGTTAATTTTAACAAAAAAATGATGATTTTCTTAAATTCAAAAGCAAATATGTCAAATTCTTCATCTTATTCTATATTTGATAAACTCACAAACTAAAATAATAAACGAATATATTCACTATAACAAACGCTGACATTTGGAGCTTTTATTTCTGTCTTCTTCTGATTTAAGTGGAAACTATATATTGGTCTTTGTTGCTCCTTTAATATTATTGTTATTTTTGCTTTCTGTCTTTGTTTAATGAAACTTTAAGTTTACGAACACAGATGGTAAGATTCCTGAGCTTCTTTTAATTTTTTTAATAAAAGCTCAAAAGATATTAAAAATTGTGCTTCTAAATGTAATTTATAAAAATGCATTTACTTATCTTTCCTGTTTTTATTTTTTTTAATGAATAATATTTTATTTATAATTTTATTACATTATTTTCAGTTGATAAAGTAGAAAATGACATTTTATTTTATCAAGAAAACAATTAAATCATTTAACTATTTCATTAGATTTTATTATATTAAGATAATAAAATTACAATTTTTAATTACATTAAGAAATATAATAAAATGTTTTTAAGTTTTCCAAATATTGACATCAATATATGTTACATTTTGACAGTACATTGTCAAGGGTTAAAGGTGTATACACCGTAAACAAGAATTGCTTGGCAAATACAACCAAATAAATAAATAATGTTTGTTTAAGACATCCACGTGTACATAAATGGTTCGAGTGACTTTGTACGAATAATTTTTTTCATTCGTATTCATTTTCCAGCTGACAGATTGGTTTTAATATTAAAATTATATGAGACTCATTGGTTACAATGGCTGGTAATTCGACTGACTTTTCCAATCAACAGTTAAATTTTCAAGATTTCTCGCCATTTGGTGAACCGGGTGGAGAAGCATTATTAGACATTGAGACGATACAACAGCCTGTTAATAATTTAACAAACCAGACAACCGCTCCACCAAATAATAATTTACGAAATGCAGAACCAGAACAAAGTACAGGTTAGGTTTATCATTTTGACATATTATGATTTTACTGAAACGTCATTACTATCAAATATTCATGTATACATGTATTTTTAAAGAGTAATTATATATAATAATAATATATATTTTTTATTTACCTTTTTAGTTTATTTTGATATTTAAATTACATATTGTAATTTTTTAACAAAATATATTAATAAATTTAAAAGCAAATAAACAAACAAACCCAAGATAATATAATAAAAACTTAAAAATAATATAATTAGTACAAAATGAATTAAAATGACATTTTATTTGTAGAACCGCAATCGTCGCCGAGTTTTTGGACGATCGAATATTATCAAAAGTATTTTAATGTCACGACAAAGGATGTTGTGGAACGTATTAAGACATCGATGATACCAATTGGAAACAAGAATCATCTTTTGTCACAGATCTACAAAAATCCCGATTTATACGGGCCATTTTGGATATGTATTACGTTAATATTTGCAATTGCCGTAAGCGGTAATATGGCGAATTACTTTCATACAGCGATGCACAATAGCAGTGGTAAATTTCATTGGAAGTATGATTTTCATTTGGTGTCAATTGTCGCGACTTGTGTGTTTTTGTATGCTTGGCTGTTGCCAATGATTATTTGGGGAGTTCTTAAATGGACCAATAGTCAGCAACCAAATAATCAAGAAGAATTAATAGAGGTGATTTTTTAATTTTTCTTAATGATTAGTCTTTTTTGCATCATATTTATATTATTATTATTATAATGTAAAATAACTGTATTATTTATTGTTTCAGTCGCAAATTACCGTAGGATTATTAGACATTATTTGCGTATATGGATATTCTTTATCAATCTACGTACCAATTGCTTTTCTATGGACCATTCAAATATCCTGGTTCCAATGGAGTCTAGTGATTATCGCCGCATGTGTTTCTGGTGGAATGTTGGTGCGTTCTCTGATGACTGCAATTTCTGGTAAGCATCCAACAAATTTTGATTATCTAAAATCAATGAGAATCCACGAAAATTTTATTTTCTTGTACAGAAATGCATAAATAATAAGTACAAAAAGTTTGAATAATGTTGTAATTTTGGTAAAAATTTTACAAATTGAATAATTATTTTCCAAAAACATTACTGTACAAATTCATTAACGTACACTTTTTCAAGTAATTCTCATTTCTTTTGATATACGCAGATAACTTCCTTCCTGTTAATACTAATTTAATTATATTTTGTGCAGATATGAAAACAAAACTGATATTTATGGCCGTGATATTTAGTATGCATCTACTATTCACTATGGGTTTCATGCTATACTTCTTCTACGATGGCGATTCAACGATTCCGTCACCAGTCACAGATCCACCACATAAACTAAACGTGGTATCAACAACAATGAATAACTCTTTGAAAAGTCAATAAATTGTCAGACAAGCAACATACTTTTTTTTATAAATACTTCCACATTAATTGTAAAGTTTTGTTATAAATTATTGTACAAAGTAATTGTAATATGTTAAATAGACAATTTTATTTGTGTGTCAATAAAGTTTATTTACAAACGCGAAAGAGTTTATACATTATTCGAAAGTAGTTTTTCCAGTTTTTTTTCAACTGTTGCATAAATTAATAATTATGAAAAAGAAGAAGAGACAGAAATTGTGTTTTCATATTTCCTTAATGATTGGACATTAAGGTTTAATATTGCATTTTTGCTTCGCATCGAGTTTGATCCTGTATCTCGCGTGTCGAGACATGCTTTGCTCAAACCGTATTCACGAGTTTGCCTTCTTAGAACAAAAGGAGCAGCTCGTTGGAAAAGAAAACGGTAGAGAAAGATAGCCTGTAGGTGGAAATAAGAAAAATAAAAGATGCTACAGAGAGAAGAAGAAGAAAGAAAGAGAGAGAGAAGAGCACGGTGAGCAGGATTACGGCGGCCAAAAACGAGTAACAAGATGAATCATGACGCCCGAACGAAGCCAAGCGCGGAAAGAAAAAGAACGAAAAAGAGAATGAAGAATAAGAAGAAGCAGAGAAAAGAAGAAGAGATTGTAAGTATGAAATGAAGGAAAAAGAGGACAATGTATCAAGAGAGACCAAGTTGCCTTAGGGATTTTACCGAGTTGATGCAAAGGCGTGCATTACTTCAGAGATATACTCGACTATAAAAGAGAGATATTAATTTGAGTTTTGAACAAAAATATCAACCAGTCATATTTGCTTTTGATATAACTGCGAGTGGTTTCATTTATTCTGCGACAAACCTGAAGGTATAATCTTTTAAAACATTAGTTTAAAGTTAAAATTGAAACACATAAATAATTATAAACAAAATATTTGCATTTATCATAAATATGCTTTTTATAAAAGAAATTCAATCATGTACTTTATATAAAAGTGTCCGAAACTTAACAGTCTTAATCATTTAATGTCCTTCCTGTTTTTGTTATTCGGCTTGGCCCAATTTTCAATCCCGTTCGCGATAAAGTAGTTTCCGGTTTGGTTTTGTGCGAGTATTATATTTACCAATGGGGCTGAGAAAAGAACATAAGGACTAACTACTTTTTGTTGGCTTTTTGTAACGTGAAACAAAATTCGATACTTGCCCCTGTTCGCAAGACTCTCTAATAAGATTTGCAACGTAAAAAGACGTTGGGACCAAAACTTGTGTTATATATAAAAGCTCATTCAGATGATGTTATTAACGATATATCTTTGATCGTGATAATTTTTCTTTCATTGAATTGAATTGAATAAATGTCAGAACAAAGGATAAGAAGAAGACGAAGAAGAAAAAACAACGTTATACAATTTAAAGTTTTACATTTCATTTTATGACTTGAACTCGAAGGGGCCTTCGACTTGAAACCATTAATGCGCAAGCGCTATCTTCTTCCACGGGGGGAAAAATAAGACTAGTAATGCATTTCTTGGGCAAAAGACGATGTCCTGTTCTTTATGGCACTGCCAAAGCTCTCCGGAGAGTGCTCGTGGCAGTGAGAAAACAAAAAATGGAAAAGATAACAGTGGAAGCAAGGAAAAGAAGGAAGGGGGAACGAAGCGATGGACGAAGAAGAGGAGATGAAGAAGAAAAAGAGAGAAAGACGAGTAAAAAGGCCGAATGAGCAAAAGGGGCAAAATGGCACGAGCGAGATGGGCGTTGGGTACTATAGTACAATACTCGGCGTATACTGTAGAACCTCGACCATAAGAAATATTATAGTAGTCGTAAGATGGTAAAGGTACCACTTACAGAAGATAGTCTGTGTGTGTATGAAGCGGAGATTAACTGATACAATTTTGTAGATAAATATTATATTATTCTTATATATAATAAACATTTTTACTATCGTTTATAACAAAAAAGTAGAATTTAAATTAAAGGCAAAAAGGACAATAAAAGTTGTTTTGTGGTTTTCAATTCAAATTTAGGGACTAATAAAATATTGTAAAATATACCAAGCAAAATAGCTATTGAATTTCAAATTGCAACTATGTACGTCGATTTTATTTCAAACGATCCTGTATTTATTTGTATGTGAAGAATAAAATTATCGAATTTATGTTGTATTTGAATTAAAATAAACCAAGTTATACTTAGATAAGGAAAGCTGATATGCATGTATAATTATCCTGTTTTGAAGTTAATTTTAATAATTAATATTTCGAATTAAATTACTTGAAATGACTTCAATAAATTCGCTGATTATAAATTATCTGCACCATGGAGAAGTACCTTTTATCTGTCAAAAATAATTTCAATGAATTAAAACTGATATATTTAAATATATAATGCAGATAAAAAATAATATATTATTTGCGAAGCTAAGTAGGATTCATATAGTTAAAGATTATATAAACATTTTTTTAGCTTATTTTAATTACTTTCCATAATTTGAAACTTATAATAAATATTCTAAGTTAAAAAGAACGTCATTAAACATAAAATTTACTTCAAATCAACATTATCTTTTAGGCCATTAAATCATCTTTGAATTTGCATTAATTTTAGGTGGAAACAGTATTCGTTTATTCAGCCACAGTACCCAACTTGTATCCCTAAAACATTCGTCTTGCCTTCATATCTTGTTCATTTTCTGTTCATTACATACACACCTGCCGCGTATACGTCAAACATTGATATTTGCATTACTCAAACTTCCAATCTGATAAATTTAATTAGCGCGTAAATTTGCAAACAAGCCGAGGTTTATTCATACATGTAAACTCAAATCATTTTGCAATCACAAATTATAATTTGTATTAATTAATCTTCTCCTATTTTCAAAAAACTTGTACAAAATAGAAAAGCTGTACAAAAAAAGAATAAAAGTAAATTTGAAAACAGAAAAGAAATAAGAGAAAAGTGTTTAATGGTGTTCTGACACTGACCTCTCTCGAGTCGAAACACGGATCGAAGCCTTTTTTAAATTAATTTTCAGATGAGCCCATAAGAAGCGGGGACCCCTCTTTTCGGTAGTATATTTAAGTCTTTCAAATAAGTATTTAGAAACGCCTTGTATGTGCGGCTGAGCTCTTACGCACCCGTAGATGATGGCATAAGCGTGTCCTTGTCGGGGCTAAATGGCAGACGAAGACGCTGGCCAGTAGCCGCGTGCTGAGCGCGGTAGCTGACCAGCGGTATGTAATAACGACGAGGATGCTGATGCACTCGCAAAAGCAAGACAGAAGAGAAAGAAAAAACAAGTCAAAAAGAAAACACGCCGATATTTCCATCCTTTTTGTCACGCTTGAAGGGAGATAAGAAAGAGGAAGAAGTGCAAAAAAACGACAAAGAAAGAAAGCAAGAGATGGAAAAAGAAGAAGATGACGCAAAAAAGGAAGAAGTAAGAGAGGGAGAAGATAAAAAGCGTCGTATAAAGAAGGAAGAAAGAAGCCTTGTAAGATGAAAAGACGAAAGTAGACGGGACATGAGTGGAGAGAGACGATTGGGGGGCATCGATCATGGTGTACTATCAAAGTAAAGACCAGAAGAGGACGAACCAAGAGGCACAGCAGAATTCGAGAAGATTAAAATCGTTCGTCTACTTCTCTCTTTCTTGTGCCCTATATGTTATTTCCTTTTTGCTTTTGGGTTCTTCCTTTTTCTTTCTTTTTTTTTTCATGAGAGTGAAGGCCCCCCCGTTTTTTGGGGGGATCTATTTAGTTCTTTTGGTTTAAGGTCTGTTGTTTTCCAACCCGCGAAACGAAATGCATGCACTTATATATGCTGAAGACAATGCATCATTTACAGAAATACGTCGTTCACTTTTGTGATATTTATGTCGAGGGTATGTGTAAGGCTGAACCCGAAGGATTATGACAAAAAAGGTCCAAATTACGTGGAATATGACGCATCGTGAAGATATATTAAGAGGTCAATGAACTTTTTTAACCAGTGTTCGAGAAAAAGGGTTAGTGACCCTTTTTCAAATAAATTGTAAATGTTTCTCTTAAAATGTATTTTTACCACTTTTGTAGTTCAAAAATGGCCATCCTTCGAATATTTATTATTCTTAAATAAATAAATAAGTACATTTAAGACTATCATTAGACGGTTTTTCTTAAGATTTCTTCTTACAAAATATATATTTTGATTTAAGTAGTTTTCAATTCCAAGAGTTTCAGCCCTTTTTATCGTTTAGTAATTGAGATATTAATTGCCAAAGGTAAGTAGATTTAATCGTACTTTTTCTACCTTAAAATATAATTAAAAATGTTGTCGTAGTAAAGGATAATAAACTTAAGTAAACATATAAGATGAAACTGGAACTGATAAATAATAAAAAGATTTATTATTCATCTTACGTTTATATATATATATATGTATGAAGAATTGATGATGGATTTGTATATATATTTCTTAGACACGTTTCGTAATACACGATTTGATTTCTCCTGCTCAAATGGATATACGACTTTTCGTTTGTTTTTGCATACGACGCCCCGACCATCACTTCGAACGACTGTTCAATTTTTTTATCACTCGCCTGCTTCTGTGATTGACAGGGCTATTCTTGATGGCTAGTTTTTTTTATTTCATAACACGAAACTGTTTGAAATGTAATCATATTTGTGGATCTATACAATACCACAAATTAACACATAAATAGTAACTTAATATATATAAAGTGAACATATTAATTTAATTATTAATTTTAATTATGGTTTAAAAATCAATTGAAAATATAATTTCAATATTCAAATCTTAATCTTAAAAGTAACGATGAAAAAGACATTTTCTTTTTATATAAAAGAAGTAAAATGTTATTTAATACTTTAATTGTTTGAAATTAGTAGTAAAATGAAAATTTAAATTCTCTTTTCTTCTTTAATTAACAAAATTTAAATTTAGATACAAAAAGAGCCAAACAAGAAAATAAGAAAAGAAAACTTGATAGTAACTTGAATGAAAGTGACATAAAACACGTTTGGGGAGTTTTGAATTTTCGAGGAAAGGAGAAAGATCATAAAAACGGATGGATTGGAAGTGCGAATACAGAGAATCTGCGCGTGTAAATGCACAGAGTGAAAGTGTCATAATGCTTGATAGTATAAGTGCAATAAGACAACGTATACGAATGTCAAAAGGACCATCTTTATATTCTCGAGATGTTGTCTCAGTCAATTTTATTTCTTCTGCTCTTCTCGTCGTTTTTGCTTATCTCCTTCCATTTGCATTTAGCGACATTATACCTATGACGCAGTCCTATACATAAAAGCAATCAATTATTTGATTGCTTCGATTTATTCGATGATTAAAAATCAATAAATAATATCCCCCGATACTAAATAATAATAATAATACAAATCCGGTTCAGTTTTGTTTCTTTTTGGACTCGTGAATATTGATTACAGATGTATTATTTGGCTAAATTGGCGCACTTATGTTCTTATAGGAAACGTTGGGATCAATCGAGCCATTATCATTAATGATACTGCATGGACCGTTGGCGTTTTCGTTTCAAGCAGTCAAAAGCAGATATCCCAAAGACTTGGGACTGCAGTCTTCTTTCCACTTCACCTTTTATAAGTCGTCGATTCTTCTCTAGTCCATATTATTTCGTCCAAGTCGACCGTGTCATAACTTACAATCAAACCTTGTTCGAGACGAAACTCGTAATTGCCATTCGTAAGAATATAACCCAGCCACGATGACGATTTTTCGTTATTATATATATGTATATATATATGTGTATGTATATATGTATACATATACATACGAAATCTGGGACTGTTTAGTGCGTGTAATAAAAATTTATGCCATGGATGCATGTGTTATGTACGTTTATTATTATTAAATACGAGCTTGCAAAGAGCACTAATTTAATTCACATAAACTTTGTATTGTACGTTTTATCGTCACTTCGCAGAATTTAAGACTTTGATTGAACTATTTATTTTCAAGGCTAAATTAATGAAACTGTATTTAAACCGGTGTCCGAAAAACGATTGCAATGAATTGAGAAAAAAATCATTTTACATTTGACTTTCTTATATTCATTTGTGTTAAAAAAACCAATCCTTTTGAATGAAGATCATTTTTCTTGTATGAAATTACTTTTAAAGTTATTGCAAAAAATTGTACAGTTGAGTTCGTTTGTTTTAATTAAGACAAAATTTATACTTTGAATGCAATTTTTATAATATAAAATTTTTTTAAAGTAAATTAAATTTATTTTTTTTTTAATTATAAATTTGTTAAATAATTTTTTTTAATTACAAATTATAATTTAATGAAAATAAAATGCGAAAATTGTGAAATTTATAAATTAAATGAGTCATAAAAAACGAATAAGATTTATTGAACAATTTTAAAGCAAAATTTCTAATTGAATTAGAATCTCGAATAAAAACTTTTACGATGAGAAACAAAATGAGTAGTACGAAAAACAAAAGCAAACCTTCGCAAACGACCTCAAATATCAAGCTGCATCTCTGTTTCAAAGGTTCCATTGCTCTCTTGTCCAAAAAGGTCGCTGGCCCTCTCGTAAACAGATTGCTTACGTTCAAGGCCAACCGAGTACTACGAGCTGCATATAATATACGATACGGATTCAACGTATCTTGGACCCATTGTGCCCAGTTTGTTTTCTTCCACTATAAACAAGAAAGTCAACCAAATTTATGAACACAATTAAATAAACAATCAATTTAATGTTAATGTAAAATTATTTGCCATTTTCCCTGCTTGACTGCACAATTTTATAAACTAACTTGCTGTTTTTATTTAATTTTGTTTATTTATGACTTCAAAAATATATAATTAAATTAACTATTTAAAAGTTATTTTGATCATTAAAATTTATTGTTTTAGTATGTTAAGTCATATGTTAATTTATTTTTTTTTTTTTTCAAAAAAAGTAAATTGAATATAGATCTATTATTTGATAATGATTAATTATTTATTAATTATGATTAATGACGAAAAATTATTTTTCGCGACGAGCATTATATGAAGTAGATGGTCACTTTTGTTAGAAGATAGGCCTAAGTGCAGAGATACTAATCGCGCAGATGCAGCTGCACACTTGTGGCTTGGCTGCGTAGTACTTGAATCCTCTCATGCCTGTGAACGGGCTTTGAACTCAGATGGTTCGTATCTTTTCTGCGCTCGCAGTATTACGACGTAGTACAGACAACGCAAAGCTTACCCAGTGGTAATATAAGTATACCAATTCGCCAATTCGAGACATCACAGAATCTTTCATCCTCAACACACAAGAAAAGATTTTTCATATTTACTAGAATCATAGGGAAAAGTACCATACGATATATGAATCAAGACGTCTCGGTTAACATATTGAAACAATATTTATACTAGTAAATTTTCCCATAAATATAATATTTTTTAAAAAACTTTTGCACTTTATACTATATTGGTATAGGAACTTTTTTAATGTAACACGATACGTCTTGATTTCTAAATTGTATAGGACTTTTTCTTATAACAGTTTTTGGGGCTTTTTAATTGAACAAAAAGTATCAAGATAATCAAAACAACTATCTAGATAGTCATAAAATGTATATAAACTACTTAAATCTATAATCATTTATTGCAATCTGACTTATGACTTCAAATTCAAGTTTGCTAATTCAGATCTTCAGAAGCATTATTTTTTTATTTTGTGTAAAAGCAAAGAAATTGTTGCTTTGAATTCTAATCTAAGCTAATTATTTTATTTATAAGCTTAAGTTAAGTGTTTATGAAGATAATCAAAACAAATCGCCGATGAATGTCAGGAATTGAACACGATGAGATCAAGTGAAGAAGCTCATACGGAGTGTTTCATGTGTGATATTCGGCGATGTATCCCGTGGTGTTTCTGATTAACATGCTATAAGGCTATCGCATATTTTACACCAAGTCTAAAACGATATTTACGAGCTTTTCTCATCTGACATCATCTCTTTATGGACATCATTTTAGATATTCCACATCTACTACTAATTAGATATTACACATCCAAAAATATTGTTCTCTTAATTTCCTTAATTCATATATCCTGAGAAAAATAGATAGTCAAATTGACTGTTTAGATGATATTTGTGACTATAGATATATAGATATATTTTTGTGACTACCCGGATAGTTGTTTTTATTATCTAGATGGTTAATTTGACTACTCATTTTTTGTCGATATATCTATGCAGCATCATCATTTATAAGCATAATTTTGTTTCTGTTTTCATGGAGATACACGTGGTTTGGTTTATCTCCGGCGTGTGATGACTCTGAGGTTTAGTTACTTGGAAGTTGTTGTTTCTTCTCGTGTTGCGCATATCCTGTGTGTACCTTTTAGCTATCACACAGGATCTACCTTGGAGAGGACGTGCTTTCAGGTTTTGCTAGAGAGTGTGGCCAAAAGGACAAGATTTGCGCGAGACAAAGAAGACACACAGAGGAGCCGAAGCTACACAGAAAGAAGGGAATAAAGTGAAGGACTTTTCTCCCTTCTACCATCACCGTTACCATGTTCACCGTTTCACTGACCGGACTTTGAACTCCGCGTGGTAAACATAGGGTACGTTGCACTCGGGGAATAATTTGTAAGAGAGGCCTGAAGATGCACCACAGGACACTTATATGTGTATATCATCAACACACATACACAGAAACACTTGCCGATTAATTTGAAAAAAAAAGTCTCCGCTGCAATGAGCAAAGAAAATAAACAGTCTGTTTTTATGTAATATTTCAAATATCCCATGAATCACTGCGAGTAATTTCACGACAGTCATCATTTGTCTTTTCGATGTTGGGTTGCGGTTTTCGGGACACTAAGACAATAGGCTTAGAAGTAGTACCAGATTTATTAATTTTTACGTGATTTTTTGCAAATATTTGGGATACTTTGTAGTGCGAATAATTTGGAAATTAAATATTACTTATAATAAACAATTATAAAATAGATAATTAAATTATTGTTTAAATAATCATACCTTTTTTCTGCAAAAAGATACGATTATTTATAGTACTTATAACTTTGTTTTAATCTTATTAGCAACTATTCTCTGTGTCAATAAAATTTATATAATTTCAGATTGCCGGCATTTTTTTTATCTGGAACAGACGTAGAAAGAGATTACTTTTATTTTTCAAAAATGTACATTTTTATTGAAAAATACTAAATATTATTTATAAAATTGAAGACAAGTGGATATCATTGTGAAAAAACATGACATATATCATAAAGTGAAGGAATACTAAATGGCATAGTAAAAATATTATATAATATAATTATTTTAGTTACATAATTAAATAATTAAATAAACAAGTAAAAAACATTACATTGTTTTTCAACATCTATTTATGATTTCATATTAATATATTCTAAAAAGACCATACACTCCTAAGGATACTAAGCGTAAAGCATTTTTCCAGCGGTAATTTCGCTCTATTTTAGATTAACGTGAAACAATGAAAATTATTTAAGTCGCAAGAACTACAAGAATGCATTGTAGATTAATCAGGAGCTGAGAATGCATCAGGTATAGTCGGCAGTAAAAATATAAACCTGTTTTCATTTTATAAAAATCCTGTTCAACAAAAATACTTCTATAGAGGTCATTCTTTTCTTCACTACAAGGATCTGTATTTGCCTTTGTATCGCGTATTATTTCTATGCTATTCACTTTTCTTGAGTTTTTCCATCCAATTATTTATAAATGTATCAGAAAAAATATATTTTATTGTTTCATCTGTAAATTTATTAGAATATTTATGCTCGCTATTATATTTGTATGACAATGAAATACCTAAAATTCTCTTATAATTATAAAATAAAAAAAAATGTTTAATTTGTCTGTGAGAGAAGTATTTTTATTTTTGATTAATTTTTTTTATTGTTCATGATAATATGGTTTATAAGCTCGTTCATCGGTTCGCCAGCGTGGCGCTGTGCCTACCTGCCTTGTGAGAGGAAACGTAAAAGCATCGCTTACAGACCTCCTTATACGATTTCAAATCTCGACCGTTGAAATACTATATGTTCTCATGACAATATAAAACAGTCATACATACATCGCAAATATTAAGTATATATATCAAATATTAAGTACTTATATATTAACACCCGTATAACTTACAAGAAAAGTGATACAAAGTTGACAAGATTCATTTTCAAAAGTATTGGCGTATTCGGAAAATCAGAAGTTTTCATAATAAAAGAGGACAGACAATTTATCTCGCATAAGCGTGTCCTTTTTTATTATGAAAACTTCTGACTTTCCGAATACGCCATATATGTTTGACGAAAATTTAACATCTTTAAAGTTATAAGAATTATTATTTAAATTAAAAAATGTGTTGATTTACTAAATTTTAGAAATATAGAAAGTATTTCAAACAGCCGAGTTTGCAAAAAGAAAATGATAGCTTACAAATGTGTAATGTTTTGTGATATGAAGCATAGTTGTTAATTAGTACAATGTACAATATACCGGACGAACTGTACAATGCAATTTACAGATTTTAGCGGAAATGTTTAAATACGATCTTTGTCACGATACAGTGTCCTATGCATTATGATTATTTTTATATCAAATAGTCTTTTTAAATGATAAAAAAAAATTCAATTTTTACTTAAAACTTTAAATTAAATTAAATTTGTAATTAAAATTTTAGATCCAATTCAATTTTTTTTGATAATCTTATGAATTTAACTTAAAATTAAATTAAAAAATAAATTTTATTAATATTTAAAAAACTTAATTTAAGTAAAACCCCTTAAAAAAATATTAATATTAATTATTGAAATTTAACAAATTGAATTTCAATTTAATTCAATTTTAATCCAAGATTTAATTTTTCTTAAATGCAAACTTAAACATGAAATAACCCGTTAAAATTGTAAGAAACAAATATTCGGATTAGGCAAATGTTGTTTAAAAAAATAGTAGATAAAATATTATACATTTGAATTGACATGTTTACTTTAAGTTGCGTACTCGCGAGTTAAACGGTACCGTACCTCAATCTACGAATATGACTGTACGGTCTAAAAATATTGGCCGACGAGTTGCGCTTAGCAACAGAGGTTGCATACAGCCGGAACTGTGACGTTTGCGTAACGAGAACGCAAGAAAGGTCGGGAGAAATAAAACGGAGAATTTCATAAATGAGGCATCGCCGATCACGCATCGGTACACGTCTATTTATCAGTTAATCTTTAATCAAAATCCTTTTTTTAATTAATTATTTTTTTTATTTTAACTTTATTGTAATTTAATAGCAATGAATTGATAAAAATTGTAATATGACTATACTTAATATTTCTTTATTATATAATTAAAAATATATAAATAGATTTTTTCTGCATGTTCTACTTTTGTATTATTATTAACAATTTTATACTTTGAACAGTTCAACATAAAATGAAGCAAAAAATTATAAGTCATTCATGCAAGAAATTATTTTTTTTACAATCGAACTTGCAGTCTTTTATGATTCGTCATAGTCCGAATATAATATAAATATTTATACAAAATTAAATGGTGACTGTGATTAGTTAATTTTTTATATTTTTTTTAAAGATTTGATTGTTCACATTTGATTAATTAAAAAGATTCTTATTGTATTATAATTTGTTATTTGCTTAGACATTTTTGCACATAATCATCGCTTTAAATTATAATTATTAATTATTTGTTATAGACTTTTTATGCTGTTTAATTTTGTTTTAAAAAAGTACTATTACATCTTTCACATATGTTTGGATTTTTCTTATTTTTTATAATTTCTTAAATCTTAAATAAGACTAACACTTGAAATTAAATGTCTTCATGTTATTTACTATAAGAAAGTTGCGTGCACATTAATTATGCATGATCATTACAAACTTCACGTTAATGTCATCCAATGGCGTCTTCGAATTATGTTTAGAACAATATGGTAGTTTATATTGACTTTAAAATGTATTCATACAATTTCAAATTATTATTTGTTCTGATTAATACAATTTATTGTTTTGTTCTGAACACAAATCAAAGACGCCATAATCTTTAACGCTGCGTGTGTATAAGTAAACTTTATCTAGCTAACTTCACGATGACAATGGAATATTTCATTAAAAAAATTATATAAAATAAAATGTTGTGTTATTTTAGTTTTTATGATAGATTTTTTCAGATTGTTCCAAATAATGTTCACTTTTTAAAGATTATCTTACAGGTTATAAAGATAAATAAAAGAGGTTAATGACACTTTGAAACAAAAAAATCAATTGATTAAAAGTTTGAAAATGGATCCCGAACGTCCATTACATTGGATATTTATAGTCATTTGTGACTTCGCAGATTGTCTTCATTCGATTTGCTCTTTGTCGCGATACTAACAAGGGAATATTGTCCCTCTTCTTGATTGGGTCTTACCGCGTATAAATCCTGTATCTTTTCTGATTTTTTTGATTTTACTTTACTGCACTACGCATATTCAATTTCATCGCGATATTTTTCAATTACAATTTCTAATATTAATCGATGTTCATTAATGATGAAAAAAGATCAAAATAAAAAATAATACACAATTTTTTGTATTCAAGTTTGTCTGTATCGCGATGCATCAAAATGCGCAAACTCATCGGTGTAATTTATTTTAACCTTCAGTGTATACAAGTATAACGCTAATAATTCTTTTAGCCATTTCACGAGAATATTAATGTATGAGGTTTACTTCTCGTTGTCAACGAGTTGGCGAAAGGGATTTGAAAAGCAAACAGTAATTTTAAAATTACACTTACGCAGACGAACAAAGACGCAACTGAAGTTATTTACATTCATGAAAACAATGGTTCCTTTACGGTAAGTCAAAATCTAATACAAATGTAATAAAAGTTACTGCATTTTGTATGATTACGTGCACAAGCAAATGTAAAATTTTGCTATACCTTCTAATATTTTTTTTAATTTATTCAGTTTAATTTTTGCAAAAATACTTTACGATTATAATTTCTTTTCCCAGATTTTAAATTTCGTTTAACTCTCATAATACACGCAAAGCAGAATTAATATAAAAATTTATGTTTGAAATTGAAATTTTACTGAAAGTTCAGTAGTACAGGGACAAATGCAAAATTTTGCGACAAATTACTGAACTTTTCAATGAAATA
>JABFPJ010001550.1:0-24746 GCA_022817425.1 Gryon sp. ZL-2020 | reverse complement strand
TTTTTTGAAAAAAAATAGATAAAATGCCTGAGTGTTATGCATACTAAATAGTAACTGACAAAGCGATCTCTGGACTTTTTTCATTTCAACCAGTTACCAAAAAATTTTTTCAAGCTCGACAAGAGGATAGGAATAACACGCGTTACATCTACTTGGATAATTCATAAAGTGACAATAACGATAATTAAAAAGTCGGAAGCTAGTAACATAAAAGGCTATTTTTTACGGGTGCAAGAGATCTATTTGTCAATGTAAAATAATTTCTCACAAAAAGCAGACACAAAAAGAATGTAAAAGAAGAAAACCAGACATTCGATTGAATAAGGCAAACATTGGGACTGCCGTCCAAATATTTTCATCGAGTTGGATCGATCAATCTAATCCTTTTTGTTAGTTTTTTCAATAAGTTAATACTTTATATTAAATTCGTCGAAGTTGCGATTATCTAGTTACAGACACCCAATAATGAAATTCCGAAGAAAAGTTATCCTCGTTTTTATACAGTTATGAATCAAAAATCAGAGGTACAATAAAGCACCACCGAAAGATTCCAGTTCATCTGTTTTGCATGGTAGCCTTCATTTAATGCACTTCCGCTGTACCTAGGTGTCCGCCACCATACACAGAAAATGCGAATGAGGTCAAACTCTAACTCAACATCATTCGATCAAGAACTTTCAACAAATAATCTGAAAGTGTGTGTTCCGGACACTTGTCGGCTTTGCATTTTTCATCAATTTACATGGTAGTGCTCAAGAAAGCTGAGTGTTTCCTTGGCGTTTGCCATTTGAATTGGTAATTTCCAATAAAATTAAATGAAACCGCAAAATTCCAGAGGCAGAATTAAGATACATCTTACTGTTCACGGTTATTTATCTTCTCTTCTTTCAAAATTGTTTTTCAGCCACTTTTTCTAGGTCAGAATTTGGAATTATCTTCATAATTCTTATTAAGAAAAATATCTTCACTATAATATTATATATTTTTTATGCACAATTAATTTTTTTCTTGTAATATTTTTATTAACTTTATATTAAAAAAAATCTAATAACTGCATTAAATTTAATAAAATTGTCAAATGCTCTATAATAATATAATTTTTTACAACACGTACTTTGGGAAGTTATGTTTTCGTCCTTAATTCAATTGCGGGAAAGTTATACGTTTTTCACAACAATGATAGTAAAGAAAGCGGGAAAGTATTGTCCGTACATTTTAGTGATTTTTCCGCACATTTTATTTCTGTTTTTTTTTAAATAATTTCTTAAATAATTTTCGAAACATTGAGAAGCTATATTTTGGTTAGAGTAGTCAGACTTATGCTGTTTAGCTGTTTCATTGGAGCACCAATAATATCTTCAACATTATGGCGATGGACCAAAAAATATTATATAATGCTTCGCAGCTATAACAAACTGAACATTTTTCGATATACTGATTAGTTCTTTTTAGCTGCGACGACTTATATAGTCATTGCAAATGTTACTATTGGTGCGCTATTAAGACAAGTGATTTCTTTTATATTTGCTATATTCTAAATAAAATAAAGTAACGCCCTGCACTCGTTATAACAAATATCGTACGCAACTTGCGCGGGATTGACAATTCTCGACTCGTTTTCGATTTACAGCACTCGGCTTTGTCTTGTGCGGTGTCTTGTTCCTCGCACTCGTTGAAAATTTTCAACTTCACGTAATAATTGCGTAATATACTATTATGACATAACGGTCACCCATCCTGTACTATCTTCTACTTCGGTTGCTTTAACTTTTAATATCAGCTAATGCATCCGCTCATACGTCACCTAGAACGTACACTTAAAAAGATAAAAGGAATTATCAGAAAATGACCGTTATCATTTTCTGGTTATAGTTAACCTAAGCATAATTAATTAAGTATAGCTAATTTAACAAAAATCAATTAAGTAATTGCTGTTTTTACAATTCACGATTGTTTGGAATTAAAGTTTCTTCCTTGGCATTGTTTCTAACAAATAAAACAGTTTTATTTACTTTGATTCTTCTTTATTCATTTCCTTTCAAAATATATTGAAAGGGTGAGTAACTATTTGAACTAGGTTGAATAAGCGTCATCATTCAGCGTCTGAGTTGATTGAAACGACGAACGATATCTGTCTGATTGCTCTTTCACTTCCACCAACATTTCTGCGTATAAATTAAAAATAATATTTAAGTGACTGGATATTGTTAAGTTGGCACTTGAGCGGACATTCTAGTATTATGCAAACGCAGTGAACTCCCCTTGGTTAGGTTGAAGTGCGTTTTTCGTTGTAGTGAGTCGATCGCTCTTAAATATATCCTTCCAGTTGTGACTTCGTTCGTTGAAACTCGTCGTACTTCTACCGCACTTCGTCTTCATATTTTCATGCAAAGCCAAGAGAAGTCCTCTCGTTAGCAAAAGATCTTCTATCGTCGGGGCATTGAAATTGCGAGAAATATAACGGCGTTGCTATGACTACCCAGCACCTGGGGCATCGTTGCCTCGGAACGATTGTTTCTTCTTGAATTAGTCGCCCGAAGTCCCGCGCATTTCGTCCAAAAAGCATCGCACACACAGATTGATATATTTTCACCGCCGTTAAAACATGAGAAGATTTCCTAAATGGAAAAGAGGAGAGGAATGAGGGTCGGTTAGACGATGCTAATGATGCGCAACGTCGATAAACGACAATATGAGAATCGTGTTAGCAATTCACATTCCACACTTGTGCCATTGTGCACCTCTTTGTTTTTAGTACAGAATGTGGATTAACTTCCACATCATAATGGAACGAAAGATCAATTCTACCTCAACCGATATTCACGCTGCCGTATGATCTTTCTTTAAATTGATCGACATGCTGATAAAGCAGATTTCGAAATCCATTGTGCAATTTTTGTTTAATCCACGCATTCCATTATAATATAAGACTTTTTTTAAGTTAGAAAGAAAAATGTAACATTGAAATACAAAATTTGTTTAAAATAACGATAGTTAGATTTTGTGAATAAAATAAATAGTAGGTTATAAGTTAATAATAATAAAAAAATATTATACAAGTTTTGATGACTTCTGCGTAGATCAGACGGACAACGACAAGACCAGATGTGTATAAACATACTAATAAACAGTTATTGATAAAAGTCATTAACCTAAAACTTGCGATTTGTGGTTCAACTTTTATTAGCACAGTCCGGCAGTCGCCTAAAGACCAGGGAACCGCGAAAAACCTGATGAAAGTGGCCGGTGGTAGGAATTGAACTTTCTAACTCTCGAATACGAATGTGGCAGCCTTAGCCACTAAGCCAGCACTCTCGGTAATTAGTTAATAATAATACATCTAGAAAAAAATTAAATCATTATTCCTTTCAAAAATAAAATAAGATTTTCGTGATTAAAATTCAATTGAATGAGGAGCATATGTTTCTCTCTTATTCAAAGTCAATATTAACATTCATATTCATATAATTTTCTGTCATATTGAAGTATTTAATCTGATTAATTATATCATTTGTCGATTGACTGGAATGAAAACGTAAATAATGAATCTCATTCAATCAAATAATAACTTTTAATTCAACAATAATACATTGTTATTTTTATATATTAACATAATTTGCGCGAATGTAAATATTTTCTTTTAATTATACAATGAAATAAACAAATTTAATGTAGTTTTTGGTGTTCGAATTGCAAGTAAAGGGAATGTAGGTAATTCACGCTTGAGAGTGTGAGCGCACATCCTCGGCCGTAGCAAATATTGATTTTGCTTCGAGGATACGGCGATGATTTGTCACCGTTGCTGCATCTCGCAGCAGCTCACCTGCATACAAAGGCAACGCTGTTTGCCGAAGGCAAAAGCCTACGATTATAGAGGATGCTTCGTGTGCGTTACTGTACCAGTACTGTAGCATTATGCAATTTATATAATTGGGTAGTTACGCGTGCAATTGACTATGCTTAGCCAGCGCTGATTGAAATTCGCTTCATATGCCGAATAATTGACGTAATGGTAGTAAGAAATCCTTAAAATTCTTTTTTTATAGTTACGTAAAAGTCGGTTAATGAATACCTACAAATATTCACGTTATGCGCCTGTGCGCGTTTGTGGCAATCACGTTAACCAAGCGAATTTACGCCCGCGCTGATAAGTTAACGGGATTGAGAAACTGAGCGTAAGGTCTATCTGTGGAGTTATAAAAATTTTACCTGCTTTCATAAAAGTTAATGTTCCATCATAGTCGTTAATGTGTCAAGTCAAGACGTCAACTTTTCGAAATATCAAACTGGTTTAGTCGTTCTATTATTCATTTATGTAAATCAACGTGTAAACATATAACTTGAATTTCCGAGTATTTGAAATAAAAACTAGCAGTTCTCATTAAAAAATTTAAACGAGTTATTTTTATCTGTTTTTAAAGATTTATAGAAGTGTTTTATATGCAATTGGAAATACATGAATAAGTGAAACACAAGTTTAATAGGAAACTATTATTTACTCTAAAATAAACTCGTTTATGTATTATATAGACTATAATGATATATTTTGTTGAGTAAAATTTAGATTCAAGATAACTATTTGCATAGAGTTACATGATAATTGTTAATAATACCGGAAAATGAAGTATTTAGAATTCTGTGCAAGTTATAGTAGTTATAACTTTACTCATCCAAGCAGGTAAAATTAACTATTGTATTTACTAAGAATTGACTATTATCTTAACATATTTAGAGTGATTATTTTTTATTCATTTATGGCTATATTACATAGAATAATTAATTCAGAATAATTATTAGCGTAATAGATAAAATTCAATTTTATATGAGATGTATATTAAATTATTGTTACACTTGATTTTGAAGTTTCTATTTTATATTTTTTTATACATCATAAATTTAGTGAATATTCTTATGTTCCTAAACCAATTTACCCGAATAAACATTTATTAATAACATACATGTTATTATTATGACGCTTTCCAACAGTAATCGTACTATTTATTGACAAAACGTCATCTCGAGAATACCTCCGTCTGATCGAAACTCGACTGCACGTGGCATCTGCATTTGCTCTGACGCCTCACATGTACTGTTGTCGTCTATCATATCACAGGAAAATCGGGAAAACGCGCGTCACTTGTGTACGTCTGCTGCAAACATTGGATATCAGTTTTGCTGATATCCAAGCTAAACTTATTTCACAGCTGAAAAAAAGTCGACTAGAGTTTCTAGTCAACCAAAAACATAAATAGTTCGAGTTCGAATTCTTTGGCGATAACACAAGTGACACCTGCACACGATCTTCTTGATGGTACCGCATTAATTAAGCATAAGGAATATGACTAATGGAAATTGGTAATATTTTTAGAAAGATTGTAAAAATAAATCGTATTGGCAACAACATTGATGACCTTGCAGGTGGATAGTAAGAAACGTAAATCCTGTCGACGTTACCATATCATATGCCGTAATGAGACGTTGCGGGTTTGCAATTTCCCATTTTCGATCGTCATATCGTCATATTGCATCAAAAATCGCGCGCTACTGTGATCACGAAGAAGACGAGAGCATCATAACGATGAATTACATGGCAAATGATATTGCCAGGGCAATTCAATTTGCCGAAATGACTTGCCGCGGTCGCTCAAGTGTTATCAAGCTGCTGCATAATGTTCTCGATTGCCTTTCCACATAACTTTTACTATACATTCGTACTAAAAATTCATGGTTCACACATTGTTTTTGGACCATATTTCCACTTCTAATATGGGCAATATTTCATTATATATGTTAGAAATATTGCTTCAATGTCAAAGTAAATAGCTTAATATTATAAATATTCAAATTAAATGAATTAATGAAAAAGTTGATTGGAGCAAGTGTCCTAGTCCCGTTGGCCGTTATATTATAATATGAATTGAAAGTCTGTATTTCTGAATAAGTAATTTTGGATCTTGGTAGTTCTATTCTCATGGAAGAAAACAAACAAATTGCGGTGAACTATCATAGACACCTAGCAAATTTGTTAATTATTAAGAATACACCAGCAACAAATAGATTTTTCAACGTATTGATGAATATAAATGCTTATAAATGAATAAGAGCTATATTTTCGGGTTTTTGTATCAGTTGTTTTGACGCTCGTGCAAATGGCGGCCGTCTGATGAACAGTTGGAGCTATTCCAATCATCGATCTGTTCATTTGTTACGCTTGAATGCCACATTTAAACTCGAGGAGTAATTTGTTAAATGGACTGTATTGCAAGCATTAAGAACAACGACGCTTCCCGATAACGACCTATATTTGCTAGTTAGCATGATGCTACTGAGATATGAGATGTATTTCGTTGTTTTAGCGGCAGTGCACGTGACGGCGCAGGGCGCACAATTGGCTTCTTACGGCCAAATTTACCCCTTTTTGAAGCTATACGTGTTAATCCTTGTAAGCTTTTGGTCATTAACGCTCTAACAAACAACTCAATTTAGAGCGACATAATTATATATTTAACAATTCAAGTGTACAATAGAGAAATCTCGCGACCCGATCTCGTCGGGCGGAGACGAGTGCGTGCGATTTCCTGCAGGAGCTTCCGTTGCAGGTGCGTGGAAGCCATTACCAACGCAATGCAACGACAAGCGTCACGCACCGGCACGAATTTCTCAGCCAATCGGAACTTTTAAGTAGGTAACGCCATTTTGCCGTGGAACACCGAGCTTCTATCAGAGAATAATGCCAACACAGCAGAAGGCGTGGTTTTCAGTTGATTGTTTAAACGCGCCCAAAATGAAAGTCTTTCAATTCTATGGATGAACCTGGTGGAGGTGTTAATTATTATTGTCTTATGCTATAACTCTCGTCATACAGAGTTGCTGAAAGAAGTGACAGCCGTCATTTTTACATTTATCTTTGATGAACACATGGTCTTCCTTATTCAACTTGACAGCCATCTTATTAGCAATTAACTATTGTATCGTAAGGATGTAACTTATTTTCACATGTTGGGTTATTGTCAACACTAATATAACTGTAGATCTCGCATATTATACATAAAACAGAATTTTACCTATCAAATTTTAAGTAACATTAACCATACAATATAATATATAATATAACTTAAGAAATTATTTTAATAGTAATTTTTTATAGAACGTTGAAATGATAAAAAAAACAAATGAAGTATTATAGAGATTATTATATAAATTAATAGTCTACGAAATGTTAATATAAGAATCTTTTTTGTATTTATTACACTTTAGTGTAATGATTTTCTGATATTAATAAAAAAAGATTAATATTTGACAGCGCTAAAAAAATAAGTTATATACACAAAGAAAATTGTTCATGTGATAATTGAAAAGTGAAAATGTGATTTATTTCTCCCAAAATTTGCATTCTCACCACGGATATAACTTTTAAGAAATTTAGTTTTTTATCAGTCTATAATTTTATTTACACATTCATAAAAACATTTCTCATTCGTTTGAAAATATCAATACTTATTAGTATAAAAAACGCTTTTTCGTCAATTGAAATAAAATAATTCGTGCACTACAAAAACAAGTGTCTCATTTAGAGACATTTTTCAAAAGTAAGACTCTAAAAACGTCTTAAAATTGAATAAATGAGATATTTTTGGTGTCTCAATCATAAGAAATGTCTCAAAATTAGTGGCAAAATTAACCAAGTTGTCACAAAATGCCACTGGCCTATTTGTTGACTCGCGTGCTATTGCATAGATGTACATGAACTTTGATCGGTCTCCTTTCTCTAATTTCATAGCAAGGCACAAAAATTTGTCCAAAGGAATGCATAACAAAATGTCAATAGGATACATCCAAAATGCTCAAAATGACGTAATGAAACTTCACTCGCAAGGATTCTTTTCAACTATTATTAAGGATTATTTTTAATTATAATAAAAGATTATCTTTGTCTATGTATTGTGCGTTTTCGTTTGCATTTGTCGAATTCTGTCGAATTCGAATGCAGTCGATTCTGATTTTGCAAAAAATGATTTCGCTTCAAAGTAACTGTCTTACTTCGCACATATTAACGCATAAATTGATAAAAGGTCATAAATTATACAGTCAAGATACATAAGGTGGGACAGTTAAAAACAAAAGCACACGAATAATAATTGTCTTGTGCACTTATCTGATGAATTAATTCATTTCCCGACATTTTATAATATATTAATTTTTTTTATCATTTTACTAATCCTGATGTCTACTTATTTATTTATATACACATATTATAAATTTTGTAATATAAATTCTTACATAAAATCACATTATCATTGCATTAGTTAGTTTTCTCGTTATTTGTGTAGTTTGTTTTTGTTAACCGCTTTATTGAATCTATGTGTGATTTTTTACCGCCAATTGGTTTTGGTTTGGAAACAACGCTCGTGTATTATTGCAAATTGAAAAGTTGCATGCTGCCGCGGGTTAAAGAAAAAGCGAAATTATGTTGGGATCATAGCGTATTATCTGGTGTTCACCTCGTCGGCGAAGAAACTTATTATGCTTTCCGTGTTGCTCGTATGTCGACTCGACTTCAAGCAAACGTTTCGCTGTTGTAAAAGTTTCTCCTTCCTCCGTCGCAGCATCTTCATTCCCTTCCCTTCATAACTGTGCTATCTCCCCATCTACTGTAGTTCATTGAATATTGTATTCTATCGAAACGAAATACTGCGTTTGTAATTGCATAACGATTTTTTAGCAAATTGATATGTTGCCATATATGTTTGCATGTTCGCCATTAATTAACAGCCTTGTATAAAGTTCCTTGTATTTGATATTAATAATTACGTTGATAGTGTATCAATTTTATCAATTTAAAATATATTTACGTATTTAGATATGTTTATGATACATTTTCTGTCATGTTTGAATAAAAACCATTTTACTTTATGTTTCTTAAATGTAAGCTATAAATTGTCAAGTTTTTTTTCCATATTGTCTTTATTCATTTGCAATTGTAACGATAATAGATTTGTAGTAATTACCATTTTAATATCCGAAATTTTGTATAATTAAAATATATCAATTATTTACAAGAAATTCTAAGTTCCCTTAAAGACAGACGCACAGGTCATTAAGCAAAATGGTTGAATTTCAAATAAATATGCACATCCCATTAAAAGTATTAATTAAAGACTAACCTTTTTTTCTAGATTATCACAATAAATTAATATTCGGTTTGAATATTGTAGCATTTCAGAACAATTTTATTTGTAATGTCGATATACATAAAAAAATACTGTTTTTTGGGAAAGGAAAAATTGATAAAATTTCGAATCAACTTAAATGAGTCGCTGTCAATCACATTTTATTAACCAGTGTAGTAAAGATTTTGTCATTTATATGGCGCAAGTGAACTCGCGATTTATCGCGACCTCATTATCGAACCCTCCCGATCAGGCACAATAAATGCACAAATTCGCATGGGTGATCGAGGTCAATTCTCATCTCTGATTAATGGCACGATTTTTCTGCGACTTTGTCGACTCGGCTTTTTATCATTTCTTATGTTAACATGGTGTCTGCCTTCATAAATCGCCTAGATTAGAAAAATTCAGTTACGTGTATTATGGTGAAAATAGACTAAATAAAATGAGAAATAAAATTATTTTCGATTCTATAAAAACTGTATTATTATCAGCGAACAGTGAACTCCATAATTAACGGATTACAAGTTCGCGTTGACTAATGGCTCTTAACGAAATCAGATTAGGCAGAAAGTATAGTGCGCGAAGTATCCGTCGTCGCCGCAGTAAGCAATCTCGGTTATGCCTTTAGTGTCAAGGCAATTATAGAGCTTGGTGCGACAAGTAGACGTCGTAATTGCTCCACGAAAACATGAGTACGTGGCACGTTACGTACATAATTATTTCATATAACGACATTCTGCTACTCACATTAACTCACAATATTGCTACATTATATTTCGGCTTGGAATGACATAGTTTATTTATCCGTGCTGCTATTTTCGCGCGGAATTATATTTGTTGTTTTTTTTTTAATATTCTTCGATCAAAATGTAAAATGTCTTCTCTAATGATAGAAAAATTAGTTTATTTCAATGAAATAATAAATAAACGTAAAAATATATTAAAAAGTAACAATAAAGTAAAGTAATAATTATTTAATTGTATATATATAATAATTATTTACATATACAGTAGTATTAATGGCGTAAGGTTTTTTGCGTCGTGTTAAATAGGTCAAATTTCATTGAGATCATAATTCTGAAGAGTTAAAAAAAAAAAAATTAACCAATTGGTTTCATATCTAGACATAGTTATGAAATCATTATTTCATGTACCAATAATCGGGGGATGTGAAATTCGTTGCTTTTTTTACGAAAAGATGATCCGAAGACATTCGGACTTTTAAGAAATAATATTAGAGTATGGTATTTACTCTTTAAACTGTTACTTATAGGATGTCATATATTCATACATAAGACAATTCATTTTGAGGTCAGATTGTTGTATTGTTAAATAAATGTGTGACTTCAAGGATAAGCCAATTAACTCATTTATTTTTTGATATTACTACATTTTGATAAATAAATTTAATATAAATAAATCGGTAAACCGATAAATATAATTCGGTTTTTCCTTTAAGCCACAGAAATAGTCAAGGAAGAAATTATTTCTTAAATAAGAAGAAATTTTTCTGTCATTTTAAAATTACAATTCATCTGCATTTAAGATTATTATTTATAACATAAGTCGAAAATTGTTGTTAAACGGAATGATGTAAGATTAATTTATTTTTACAATAATATAATAATTTCTAAACATGTATCTTCTGTTATTTAACTCAATGTCTCATTTAATTTAATTAACTTGAATTCATGTCAGAGAAGTATTTATCTGAGAATAAGTTCTCAATATCTGAATTATTGCTTTATGTTTTTATTATTGATTAACAATAAAATAAAATTTCTTTCGAATGAATCAAAAGAAACGTTCGTTTTGCAATTTTCTTAATAAACGTTTCGATGAATGTTTTCAAAAGCACACAACCAATCTTGCCAGACCAAAAAGCAAATAAAAAGCGCTTTATCATTGCTAGAAATATCTTTATTAAACTGATAAAAGTCAATACACGTGATTTCTTTTGGAGAAAAGACATTTTTCTTCCTTAAAGAAAAAAATATATATAGTAGAAGAAAAAGAAGGAAGAAAAAACTCTCTCTCGAAAAACCTCGTTGAAAACACACGTTGACAAAGAACAAGTAAGAAAGAAAAGTCGAATCGCTCCCTAGACGTTTGCACGACGACACCAACTAATCCAGTGTTATCTTCTTTCAGATGCTGTGAAAAAATCAATCGAGGGAACGATGAAGACTGTCGTTGCGTGCCTTATATCTATCGTCCTCCAAGTGGTAATCAGCCATGTTGCTTGTATCGAGTGGGAGCACAGTGCTGTGCTGGACAACAATTTTCTCGTCCTCTGGACCCCGAGTGAAAGGGACGTCACGTTTGAAGTACAAGTAAGGACGCCGGGTTATGTTGGTCTTGGCTTTACAAAAGACGGTTCGCAAATGGACGCAGACATGGTCATCGGTTGGGTCGACAACAATGGACAAGTTCATTTACAGGTAATGTAATCCGAGCTCAAATTCAAACTATCACTTTTGTGTTTTTTCGTAAATATATGTTCATCACTTTTATGCCTTCTTCATTCATCCGCGAAAGCGTTTGCAGCTGGATTGTCTTTCAGGACATCGGTAACGTGATCTCAAATCCAAATTCACGAGATCAAGTTGGAATGAAAAGGAAAATAGGATGATAAGAAAATTCATTTAAAAATTGACCAATTTGAGAGAAAATCCTGTAAATAAATGAAAAAAGAAATAAAGATACAGAATTCAATCGCTTTTTTGTTTTTTCGACGAAATAGCAAGAAGTTTGCACTTTTGCTGTATACAGCACGTTACGCACATGACAATAACACGATCAACGGGAGCAAAAGGACTGTTTCGTTATGATAGTAATCTGTGAGTACATTCGCCTTAGGCGCTTTAGACCGGACTAACTCGCCTGTGCTCTAGCTGAGGACCTCTACCGGCAGTCTCTCGATGGTTGCAGGAAACAATTTATCGGTCATCGGCATAGCTAAAACACGCAGCGCGTCCGCATGTCAAACGGTATGAAACCACGCACACGATAAACATCTGATATGCGAATCTCATGTGATTTATGACGCTCCTGAGCGCAGCCACTCACCGTGATACGCGACGACGTTTTTATTCCCACCAACTTCTCGTTCGTTTATGCTATCACGTCCACAGTTTCTTTTATTGTCTATTATATATATGTATGTATACCGGAATATATATACGTTTTCATATTTTTTGTTTCCCTATCTCCAGTTGAAAGGTCTTCTTTTTTAGAGCTGGGTCTCAATTCTCTCAATATACCTTTCATTTGCATGCAAACAAACAAATTCTTGGTATCGTCAGATGAGTTTTGATGTTTTGGCACATAGATATTTGCACTGAATACAATAAAACCTACAATACAGAGTTACAGTTGTCGTGACAATGACTCTGAATCAATGACAATATTACGCTTTACGCTATAGTGATAAGACTATTCTTTTATTTACAGATATAATTGTTTGACGATATAAAACGACAATCAATTTTCGACCACGTAAATACGACTGCAACATTATAGACAAGACTTACCATATGCGACATGGATTACGAACGATTGTTCGAACGTTTTTTCCATACTGACTTTATTAGCATAGCTTCTACTGACTGGTAAGTAAGCGTATGGTAACATTACTATAGTGTTAAAACCCACGTTTATTTACATCGTGCACTGACGTTTACGGAAATTATTGAACATTATAAACAGTACTTCAACTATATACGTCACAGATTTAAGAAAGTAATGACGGAATATTGGACACACGTAATTATTACTACCCACTAATTCTTTTGTTGTTAACAAAAAAAAATAAAAAAAGAAAAACAATATTAAAATCGCTATAAAATACGCGATGAAAATAAGTCGCATACCGTTGTTTTGTCTGTTTCTCACCAAATCTGGTTGACGAACTCAATAATTCTTAACCGGTTGAAAAATCTTTTTATGCTTATATTGGAAAATGAAGTGCAAAACCAACTCTAAATCTAACCCAGATCCCGAAACTGGATGAGATAAACATATTTCTAGCGCAGTAAATCCGAATTTCTAGACTTGGGAATTGCAAGTCTGTTGAACTAAAAAATAATAGATATCAAAAATGTATGAAATATTTTTGAACGTTTCAAAAATATATGAAACGTTCAAGGTCATGCACTGAAAACATCACGTGTCGTGTTGTCAGTTTGAATTCATCATGCTTATCTGTTGTACCGTTATCGATTCCATGGCATGGTTCAAACATACATGGTGTCATTCCAATTACCGCACTAAGACGCAGAACAAACCATTGCCGAATAAGGGTATGAACAGTTTGAGAGTGTTTGCAGGTCGTTCTCGGTGTATCAAGACAGTCGCATCGTGTTACCGCCGTCGAAGGGCACACTCAAAACACCGAGACAAACGAGAAATCGACGAATGACAAAGAAACAGATGGACATGAAAAGGAGAACAAATAAGAAGAGTATGCGGGAACAAACGTGACGCAAGCAAAAAGTTCGCGAGGCGTTGTGTGTACGTGGCATTCTGTCCACCCACGATTGACTCTCCAACTTCCCAGTTGGAGAGTCAATCTCGTTAAGCGCGGTTATATGTTAATGCGAGGCCGGCCGCTTGCAGACGATGCAACATAAATGCGTGATTCCTGTCGATACATTGATGTGAGGGCTCCGCACAAGCCTGTCTATCGATTTTGCATTGCACGTTCTCGCGACCACTGTCGAACTAAATTAATTATAAAACGTGACTTCCCAGAATAACTTGCAAATGATTTAAGAATCATTGCGTTTTACAAAAACAATTACAGAAGATTATATATATAAAGGATAAGGGTTATTAACAAACATAACTTAATCAGAATAGAGATTATGTTTTGAGAGAACATTTATGCAAGTTTAATTTCAACTTCATACTGGATAAGTTTCATGATATCCAGAATATCATATCCAGATATTCCTAACTTCCTAAAATGCATTTCCTTTATATGGAAAGGTTACTATGTATTATGAAATTCATATCCTACGTTTTGTAAAGAATATTGTTTTCTCAGGAAAACAAGACAAAGACCAAGTGTCACGTGAACTGCAAATTTTGAGAACACATATAGCATCTGTTGTCTCAAACTTTTGCAGTGTATAGAAGATACTTTATAATATTGATAATCCTTAAGTAACAATTGAAGTTAGTTGATTTTAACTAATGCTGTATCTAAGAATTGGTATTACTTATTCAAAATATTTTATTGGTCTAAATTTGCAAAAAGAAAGACCTTCATGGGATAAAAGAAAATTTCATTTCAACTTGATAGATCTATCCTATTTTGTTCTTTGAATATATTTTCTTTGTTACTTGGCGTCGTAAATCGTGTGTCGATACATCTAGAATGTAATACAGCATAAACTTAAGCAATGGATTAAATCCAGAAAGCTAATCTCACAGAAAACAACGAAATAATGGATAGGTTCAGGTCAAGAAAGTGGAAAGAGATAGGTTGTCTTGACCGAATAGATACGTCCAAGACGTTGCTTTGGTGATGGATCACGTTTCGCAGCATGAATATATATCGCCGTTATAAATGCATCAGCTCGACTGGAATCGTTGAAAGCTTGCTACTTGACAGGAATACCGATTGCAGTGTTGATATCGTTGTTTTTATATTTTAAGTATTTAAACAAAAAATTAGATTTTCCTAACCGATGTTTGGGAAATACCATTTTTTTAAAGATTTAAAAAACTCGTCGGTTCTGACACATTTACTCGTGAGAAAATACAATCTTGTTTGTGAGATTTCCTGTCGTAAAATTAATAGTTAGAAGAAGCCTCGTGGAATATTGAAAGTGACACCTTGGAACTCTTACAACTGTCCGTGGCTTTACAGGACCGGAATTTCGATTATATCGCATTCCTTATTATGACAATTTGCATGTCTGACCAACCTCGTCTCACAGTTGATGTGTAATGACGGACCCAGTATTAAATTACTGCATTCACTATCTTGTTTTTGGTCTGCATCGTCAACCTGGAATCTTGTATTGCTGATGCTGCAAGACATTGTACACTCAAGCCTGAATCTTAAATATCCTCGCTTTTCATACTAATTACATTGGCCTTACAAACTTTGATTCTGTTATTCACTACTCGTTTTTCAACCAAATGTGCATCCCATCAACATTAATCATCATTGATGAAAAACTTTAATCTACTATTAAATCATCCCTAACGGAACAAAATATATTTCGAAATATAAGCAAAAATATATGTGAATATGTGCACATATATTTTCGGCAAAAATATTATAAATATTATTATAATATTTATAATATTTATATATTATATTTAAATTTTTTTTTTAATTTGAAATAGCATTATTAAATTCAATTATATATTAATGTGAATAAAATGAAATTCGCTTCTAATTTATTAATATAACCATTACCATAAGATTTATTTCAAATACATCAGGGTACATCAATACAATTTTACTATTTTTTCTTAAAACTTCTACTAATTTTTTCTACATGTATATTTATCATGTGCTTGAAAAAAATGACAGCATGATCACTCTGGTAGTTTTTACTCTGGTTTTATTCAAATGTTGAGTTCGCAAAGCTTAAAAGTTAAGCATACATTCCTTTATTCTCATTTGCTATGTTTTGTTTTTCAGTTTTTCAGTTCTAGTATAACTTTGCATTTATATATCATTATAGAAAGAGTTCAGTTCAACAAGAAATGAACTCAACTGATTTAACAAGAATCAATTTCTTGTTAAATTATTATAAATCGTTTATCCATAAAAAAGAGTTGATTAGAAAACTCATTTTTTATTCAAAAACATTATGTTGCAAATAAGAAACTGGTAAGAAGAAATTATTTATAAGTCAGTCAGTTATTCCGAGCATTACTCGAGAAAACAAAGAGCAGAAGGAATAAGATCACATGAAATCTGATAGCCGATTTATCTCACTTTCTCCTACTCTGGTCTTTTAAGAAGACACCGTACCCAGCTGCTACCACAGTTGTTTTAGGAATTTACTCCACTTCCGCTCCATCGTTCTTTCTAGGATCGCGGACAGCGATACGCGTGAATGTGTAACAAGAATGATGCGAGCAAGCCGGACAAGGATAAAGCAACTCGAGCAAAAAGACTAGCGGTGCGGACAACAGCGGGAGAAGAAGGCGGGGGAGAAGCTTTGCACGAAGAATCCAGGGAGGAACTAGTTATGGTAATGAGGAGATGCAATGATAGCCCCACGTTTGCCTCCACTCGACTTCGACCAATGATTTTGAACCCAGTTCGGACTTCTTTTTGTTTCGCGACTTACAATATCCGTGTGAGCTACAATCAAAGATCTGAGTATGCGGCGTCGCAAATAGAACTGCTGCTCTCATTTGAACACAGGAAATAAGTCGCCTTTATCTGCTTATTCATTCTTCCCTCGTTTTACTCAACGAGGCCGATCAGTCAAATTCTTCTTAATTTTTAGTACTGTTTCTACAACTTTAATTTTTTGTGCAAATCTTCTTTTCTAACATTTAATAGATTTATTAATTTTTGTTCGACATTTATTGGATATTCTGAGCAGATTCTGCAAGAATGCAGCCGAAGATATTCTAGTTTACATAAAGGTTTTCTCAGTACAAATTACAGACAATTTGACAAATGGCCGCCGACGTGGTCGGTCACGCAATATCTTGTTGACTAGCGGACGAGCATGCCGTTAAGTGATCTTGAAAATTCTCTCAGTCTGCCGGCGGCCGTCAGGCTATGAAACGATTGCAGCTTTTGTAATTCTGAAGATTCTGGTAAAATTTTCGAAGCGTTTTTGAGAATTTTACCAGGATCTCTGGAATGTAGTTGCTGCTATTAATCATAAGAATAACTTATCTAGCAGTTTTCTTCGTAAGATTTCTCAAGAGATTTTACATATTATATTCAATTTTACAATTGATATTGAATAAATGAACATTGTTATTTATCAAATAAATTGAATTGATTATTTCTATTAGTGGTTTTGATAATTTTTGTTAGCTTATTTTGAAATTTATAAAACTAGTTTATAAAATTAAATTTCCTTCTAGTTGCTTGAAAAATAAATAATTATTGTATAAAGAGTTTTTCTGATAAACATAAATGATCGAATACACCAAAAATGCACCAATAAAATTTGTTTATAAATTATTACAAGAAAAAAATATTTATCACTTAACACGACTTGAGCACGTGCTCTCGCAGATATTGTGGGTGGATAGTTTATACAGTTGCATCTCTCTTTGCTAGAGAACAAGCTGTCTCGGTATATTGTAGAGATACGTGTTCCGAGTACTTATAAATTTGTCACATTTAATGGACCACCTTTCGTATACGCTTTTGAAGAAAGATGTTTCAATAACTTAGTTACATTAATTACAAATCACAAGTGTTACAACTTCATCTGTAAATATGAAGCTCTTTTGTGGCACGATTAGCGTCAAAAATGATCTTTTGCTATAGAGACTAAAAAACCTGTTGTACCTCACGACCTTGGAATAAAAAATAGAACGCCTATTCCATTTGTTTTATTTTTTTTTCGGGCGGTTGCTTCTAAACTGAAAAAAACGTGCTACTGGTATTTAATTATTTTACGACACGTTCTGGTTAGTGGTTGTCGCGCGGTCAAATACCTCCACAGTTAATATATGAAATGCTGCATAACTCATGCGATGGAAAATGACTGAAATTAATTAAGGATAAATATCACAAAATGATGATGAATAATACGGATCGAAAAACCAGTAAGTGGGTAGTCTAACTTTGGATGTTTTTTATCTTTTTGTCGTTGTCTCATGCGTTGATCGAATACGATCGGCTGTTTTATCAGCGAACATAATCTCGAGTCTATCGTCTCGAATTTCCACATTTTTTAGCAGCTCGCACGTCTGTGGTCTTGTCGCGCCAACTTTAATATATATAAGGACGTATCGTCTAACTTTCAAGTAAACAAAGTGGTTTGAAAGTCGACCGATATTTGCAGCTGGCGCATCGATACTTATCATAGTATTCTTTTTCATTGTTCAATAAAAAGCACTTTCCGTGATGATAATATATTCGACATATTTATTTTTAACAATTTAAGGCAGTCGAGAAAAGAATTCATATTTTAACGTTTGCAATACATACAAAAGATAGTACTATGGATGAAAATGAACGACAGACCAAACAAGGATCATATTCAACAAAAAGTTACCATGAAACTCGTAATGGAGATTAGAGGGCTACTGCGTGCAATAGTTCGTGTCGGTCTCGGCTGATACCCACCACTTTCTTCCTTCCTGCTAACACAATAATCCAAATATGTTTTATCTACAATAAAACGTTATTATAAATGTTTATTATCCATTTAAGAATTATCTGATGTGCCTGGCATGTGCACTGCCTTTTATTGCAGATCCTTTGCCTCCCGCACTTAGTCTACATGTGACGCCGCACTGTAGTGGATGAGCTATGGCTTCGCGATTTTTCACTGCCTACAACAGACCGCTATTACGTTTTTTAACCTTCCATACCGTATGACTTTGGAAAGAGATGTGGCTTTTTCTTTATCGACCTCCATAGAAGAAGTAAAAAATGAGTTAGCTCAAATGTCTAAACATATATAACCTAAAATTTGTTTATTAAGACAAAAATTCAGATATTTACATAAATAATATATTAGTAATAGTACTAGTATTATATTTCCGACTATTGATGTTTTCTATAAAAATAATAAGCCAACGCGACTCAAGCTAACTGTACATAATCTCAGATCTCTAAGTCGAATCATGTATTTGCAAAATTATAAAAGTTGTAACAGTTATAATCTGAAGAAAATAATTTTACATGATAATATATCTCACATGCTTATAGTTTCCATTTCAGGCGTGGACCGCGAAGTTGGGTTACAGCGGAAGATTCTCGTAATTGCTCCTTGCATAAAGCTATTCCCAGAAACAGTTAAGAAAACGATAAGAACGGACAAACAGAAACGTCACCGACTTGACGACGTACTACTCTATAGTCTGTATGTGTACCGCTATGCGATGACAGTTCTCTGTAAAACTGACCCGCACGTTATCTTCTATCTGCCAATGTTGGTAATCAGCCTGGGAATGAGTTCCGCGGCTACAAGAAACGACATTACTTCGCATACGTAAACAGGAATAGAATATGAAGATAGGAAACTGGTATCTTGTACTTTGTAGCAAATTATAACGAGGAAGCTCTTGTTTGAGACAGGATTTGATACTGGTTTGAACGCAAGAATTCTTGGTTCAAAAGCAATGAAATTTTAATCATGATAATTGAAATTTACTTGACTGTCTATGAATGGAAAGAAATGTATTCAAACATCCCTTTATTATTTCTCTCTTGTGATACAAAAGTGTCTTTTTAATTAATTATAATTAGATTTCATAGAATTATCTATTTACATATATGATTACCATATAACTCTTATCATATTTAAATAAAAGTTATTGATACATCGTAAACTAATATTTAATTATAATTGATTAAAATTTAATTTTGTGAATGAGTTTTTGTGAAATGAAGGAGTTCATTATTATCCAATTAAATATTAATAATTCTGTAATTAAATTAGCAAATATTTTAATTTAAATATAGAGTACGACATGCAACATTCAAACGAGAAATTTTGTCGCATCAAAAATGTGGAAAAGTGAATGGTTTTTTAATTTAATTAAGCTTCAGTTTTATGAAATTTTATAAAAATTAGTACAATATAATACAATAAATTCAAAGTTTTGGCACATTTTTGGCACACTCATGAAGCACTTATTTTTAGTACTCCAAAATTGTTATATAAATGTAATTCTGTTTTCCTGTAAACTAAGAACTTATCATTCGAAAAAATCCATTTTAGCTTTAAACAAACTAATGTAAGTTATCTTTGATAGCTATTCAGCATAGCACAGCATATCCTTGCGTGTCGATGGCAACAGCGATGAGTGCGGTTTTCGTTTCACTTGTTTGTAGCGTTATCAATTTTGCAATTCCGAGAAAAGCATACTATGCGTTATACAATTCGTGAAGCTATAAACTGGCTCCCTAAAGGGAAGGATGGGGAATAGTTTTACGCAAGCTTTCGATGCGAAGAAGTAGCATGAATTGTGTAACGAGAATCGAACGCAAAAACGCGAATCGATACAAAGAACTCGGCAAACTCAAAACAACGCAGTGTGCTGTAGTTGAGCAAACAAGAAATTCCGGAGCCCGGCTGGCGTTTTTGTCGGCCACTTCCGCTCCTGCGGTCGTCAAAGACTATCGGTTTTCATTGTGACTAATATTTTGCTTGCGCTGTGACGAATGGTCTCGACATGTCAGGTTACGTTTTGAGGTTACCTGACCGCTCAGTGAAGGAATTTGCGTGGTAAGAATGTACTTCTAACGAATCCCAATAAGACTACACGCGTACCTAATAAGTGGTGGTATTATCAAAATGTATTATGATGCTGCTGGGATATTATATCAGGGTTTAGAAACGTGTGTTCCCATCTTTTAATGCAAATCAAATAAGACTGTGCATTCCTGCGACATATTTAGGATGAAATATATATCACTTTATGTAAGTAATATATATATGAAATATATATTGCTTTAAAAGAATTTAAAGTAATTATTAGTTTTGATTTCCTACATGATATTATAAAAAGAATAAATAAGCATGTTATTTTATTTGAAATGCTTTTGAAAAAAATATCTGAATGAAAATATTACTTTCACGAAGCATAGGTTTTTTCACATGAAGTTAACAATTTATGATTTAATGTTTAGATAGCAGCGTCTCCTCTATAATTTAGTAGCTTTTCCTCTGTCACCTTCTCGCCGTTACTATTTGTTTTTTCTTGCCGCACAAACTCAAAAGAGCTGCATTTTGTCTTCTCTCACCACGTGCAAATTTTGACATACATCCAAGAGGCTTCGACGAAAGTAACGGGTGTGGCGGCTTCTCACAACAAAAGAACGATTGGCGCAGATTTTTGCTGTTCGCTTTTTGCGACCACTTTCGCCAATTCGTCCTCACGCACTCGGCGTAGCAGTCACGTTGATGGTAACGCGCGTGACTTGGCTCACGCGGCGCTGCGAAATTAAATTTTAATACAATCTAAAGAAAAAATTTGCGTTCAGTCAACCAATAGACCCGAAGCAATAATTATCTGGACGACTGGGATAAAAAACTTGTCTTTGCAGCTTTTATATTAAATTTCAACTTCTATTGAGTGAGGATCCTTTGTCGACACAGTTGATTGCAAAACGCGCGAGCGTAACACGCGGAGAAAAGCATGACTAATCATTCGTCCGATTATAACGTGCCTACTTCATTAATTTTCTGCGCGATTTTCAACTTTACATGCTCTTCAGTATTTTAGTGTTTGTTTTCTTTGATTCTTTTTGCAAATATTGAAAACACAGCGATGTATCTTGAAACAAACAATATTTCTTCATACATTTAGTATATACTTTACAAAAAATAACTTTTAAATGTTTTCAGAAATAAAAAGATTGTTCTTCATAACTAATTAGCTATGTAAAAACTACGGGGGTCTTTATACAATTTAAGAAAACCATGACTTTTTTAGGACCGACATATGAAGGACACCACGAAGGGGCCTCAAATGGACTCCAGCCAGGATTACAACCTGCAAGTGGGTTATGAGAACAAAACCCATACGGTTTTACGCTTTAGCAGGCAATACGATACGTGCGATCGTCGAGACTTCAAGATTACCGTAAGTTATCCACTTTACTAGATTCACTGTCCGATTGCATGCTTCGCACACTGGCAAAATCCTCCCTTATCAGGGATTTGCGAGATATATATTTATCTGTGACTATTCGCAGTTAACATTCAAATGGACCGTTCATTTTTTGTTTGCTTACTTTGTATGAAATGCGTTGTATGTGTTTTTTCGGAAAAGGTCAGTGAAAATTGAAGTTAAGGGAGAGAAAAAAGTATGTACGTGTAATTTGACATTTGTTATTGTAAGAAAGCTTTATTGTTTCGCGAATCTATTTTGCTATATTTTAAGAGTCAACACAAATTTCTTTGTTCTACCTTTATTCATAAGCTACAAACCAAGCGAATAAAAAATTACATCTATTGAAAATTTATGTGTTTTCTTGTGATGTCGGTGCATAAATGTATGCGCACATAATATACAATAGCGACGCTTATTTCACCAACAGATGACGTAATGACGCAACCTTTCCATAGATTACCTATATACTATACTCAGTTTACAAACAATAACGCTCTCTTGTGAAAAATATTTAATCTTTACGTCACAAGCAGTGTTATTAAAAATTAACCGCATTTATGATTGAAATTTTATTGAAAAACATTTTTTGTATAGTTTAATTTCAACCGCATTATCAAACGTAATTTGAAATACAGAATTTCCCAATAAAATAAAACCGATGAATCCATTATTGCAACTTTAACTATTCCTCACTTCAAATAATGGTACACTAATACATTGAATTTCATGAAAAAAAATATATTTTTAACTAAAGTATGCGTTAATTGGAAAACTCAATGTCCAAGATTAAAATAACAATTAAGTTCAGTTCAGCTTCTTTCCTTTTTCTATCGAATTTGTCTCTAATTCACAATAAAAGTAGTTTTCTCTTTTCGAACCAATTATCAAATTGATCTTGTATACTTTGTATTTTGTTTGTTAGCAACGATGAACAACTTTCATTCTCTCCTTTCTCTCCATTCTAAATACTGACCTACAATGCCCCAACTAAATCTCTCTCTTCCTCGTTGCCGAGTCTTCGTCGCTTGACTATCGTTCACCTCTGGAAATTGACCTGGTCAGCATTCCACTATTCATCTTTCTCCCGCAACTGAGCTAAGTTCACTTTGGTGTTACTAACATTTGTGAATCTACCGGGTAAACGAAAATAGACAAGAAGTTACGTCTTGGAACTTATAACTTATAGGGTCTTATAACTGCTCTGATTTCACTTAGTTTTTTTTTCACATTTTTTCACGGTTAAGGTTTTGCAATTTCAGTACTTCGATCACGATGACGTCGTCGGTATCGTGTGTTAATAGAAATCACCGAAGCGTCATTCTCCACACTACACCTCACGCGAGACCGCATTTTTATTTCCATCCCATCAACGGTCTCGGCCGATGCCTTTGCTCTTTTTTCAACCCGATTCTTCACACTCAACTGAACACTCACTATGTAACCAAAAACTATTGAATCACCTTCTACAACGACCCACAACTTTCTTTACCCCTTGTACAATACAAGTTTACAACAACATTTATATTTTAATAATAAAAAATCATATTATATATGATATATTATATATCATTGTGTATATAATATACACTGAGGCAAATATTATAAAAAAATTACTATGATTCATTGAGAAAGTGTTGTATACCGGTATTTTTGACAAAATTACTATAAAATATAATAAAAATTATTATATTGTGTTATATATTTTGTTTTACACATAATAGTAAATTTTATAATAATTTGTTACAATTCTTATTATATTTTATAGCAATTTTTTAAATATGGTCCACACATAAATAAAAATTCTATTTTTCTTGACTGCAAAAATGTTTGCGAGTGTCGAGAGAATTGAACCCGAGACTCAAAGTTGGTAGTCCACTACCTTGTCCACTCGACTATTTTCGAGTTTGAATTCACAACTCGTATTGAGAAATACACTTATACATTTTAGTTGTAGTGATGAGTGTATTTTCCAATACGAGTTGTACATCATTGTGGGCTAGTAATTAGGAGGCTCGGGTTCAATTCTCTGGACCTAGTAACTTTTTTTAATTCAAGAAAAATAGGACTTAGATCAAATAAATTTATTAACAAATAATTTTTAACAATATTTATGCTAAGAAATAAAATAAAAAAATAAATTTTTTTAATATATAGAACATATGTAAAAAATTGCTATGAAATATAATAAAAATTGTAACAAATTATTACACAATTTACTGTTATATGTAAAACAAAATATATAACACAATATAATAATTTTTTTATAATATATAGTAATTTGTTCAAAAATACTGGTATACAACACTGGTTCCTAATCAAGACTGGGCATTATTTCAAATATTGTTTACTATTTCTGTTTTTTTATTTGGTGAAAAGTAAATGAAATTCTACTTAGAAAATGTGGAAATGTATATTATATATTTTTATTTATATCCTACTAAAATATAAATATGAATGTATGGATGTTTTTTTGTTTGTTTATTTGTATAAGTATCACGGAAAATCTACCGAACCGATTTGAACCAAATTTTCAGGGAATATAGCCCTAGGCCACAAAAGTGTCGTAGGCCTTTTATTTTTGCTATATATACATTTGATTGTAAGAAAACATATTTTTTATGTCATCACTGTAAAACTTCTATTTTTTGAAACGTTCTACAAGAATTAAACGTTCTACATAGAACGTATATAAGTGTTTTTAATGTTTAAAATGTTTTTTTGGAAACGCATTATACGTTTTTTTAGAGAAAACACTTTAAAACGTTCTAAAAAAGCTTCAAA
>JABFPJ010001549.1:0-24747 GCA_022817425.1 Gryon sp. ZL-2020 | reverse complement strand
ATTTTCTCAAAAGTCACAGCTTCATCACTTCGAGGGGGGGGAGGGTGTTATAGGGATGCGATAAGGAATTCATTGGCAGATCATAGGGGTTATAGGCGATTCATAGGGCGGTCATAGGGAGGGGGTCACAGGGTTTCGCCCGGGCGAAGCTGGGGCTTCAGCTAGTATAATATAAATGAAAATGATAAACAAACGAACTTAGAGTAAATTTGTAATTTTAATATTTTATAATTAATTATTATTTTAAAATAAAACACTAATACGTTTAATCGAGACGTTTATTTACAATGAAGAACAACTTACATACTTATTAGTGAAAACACAAAATTCATAATACTATTATATGAATTCTAAAAAAATGTATATTTGAAGAAGTTACGTCGTTGCAATAATTCACGAAATCGAAAACAATTTTAATTAATAGATAATTTAATATAAAAATAATAAACTCCGTAATGTTATTATTGTTTTTCTTTTAATTCAATTACATTATAACATCCTAAATACATTTCGATGTGAATACAAGTTACATGGAAATTATGTATGTATAATTCTTATACGTAATTTGTCTAAAAAAATTATAATTTTGTTTCGAAGCTTATTTTATTTATTATTTTTATTTTCTGTTTTATCTGTAAGTGTTTATAAATATATGTGCATGTATATATAAAATCATATACATATACATATAATCATATGCTGGTGTAATTGCTGAAAACTATGTTTATACTTAATCTTCACCATTTTCTTATCGATTCACATATTTTTAATAATTATGCATTAACTTATTTCACTGTTTGGCTCAGACGTTTAACGATTCGCTTTTTATATTCTTTTACTTCTTTCACACATCGGTTTTACATTTCTGACAATTTATTTTTTGTTGTATTTTCCCGTTACAATCATATGTTCTTTTCTTGTATTTCTTTTTATTTTTAAGAAAAATTCGAAAACCTCTAATTATAATTGGATCTTCGTTTTTCGAATACTGTTCTAATAGATTTTCAACATATTTACTGTTTATATCAACAATACAATTTGCGATACAAATCTATATCAAATGCGACTGTAAAATAAAAAATGTTCAGTGCCAGAGATTGGATTTATTTGTTTCCTTTTTTTGGCTGCATCAACATTTTATGTATTATTATTTATAAGTACTCGAATTGCAAAAAAGCTTGGACAGAAGTATAATATTTCGATACGTTGTATAATATCCTTTCATCCTTTCAGTTTTTCTAACAAAATTAAAGCTTTGGAGACCCCTTAACTATTATTTTTCATCATTCATTTAAAGAATTCATCATCTGAGTTACTATTCACTTTGATTAAGATTAAATACAAATAATTCATTTTGTTTAAAATTATATACTTAAAGAGAATATATTCCCTCACAAATTCATGGTTTGCAAATATTCACCAATTTCATTATCCAAATGACGTCATTACGAAGGCACTGACTACTCTTTTCATTTTATAGTCATTTTGTTTAATGTTTGCAACAATAATCAATATGCAACAATAACACGTATTTCAAAGGATTCAATTATTTGTCTCTATGTCGCTGCGAAGAACGGCATCTTAAGGGGATCTTAAGGTGAGACACCCCAGTTTTGTAATATTCGTAATTCAAGTAAGAAACTGGAAAAGGCGTCTTACATTAAGATATCCATGTCGCAGCGTGTTCATTTGCTTTGTTTATTTTTTTTCTTACGGATGTATTATTTATTATAATTATTAATTATTGTATCAGCATGTCGTAGCATCGAAAACGTAGCGAGAGCAAAACTTTTTTTTTCTTTTTTCTTTTTTTTGCGTTTACACAAGAAATGTCGAAGAGACAAATATATGCAGAATACTAGATTATCCGAATAAGAAGGAATTGATGATAAAGAGGTGCTCTTAAAGATGTTAAGTGCAGCCAATATTATCTAAGAGTTGGAATTATTAATGACGCACTTTTCGTTGAACAAAAAACCCTGGTCGAGTTAATTAAAGATCTGACTTATCGTTTCTTTCCTTCACTTGCAACACTTTTTAATTGCAACGAAGGGATTAAGTGAATCATTTAAGTCAAAAATTCTTGGCACTCAATCATCCATTCGGTTTTTTTAGTTTTTGTCTATTTTTTTCTCGCTGAGAAAAGAACCGAGATTCTTCTATACTTGCAGAACAAACTTAATTCTTTCTAAAGGATATGCTGAAGAACTTTCGGGATGTTAAAGATGTTAAAAGAATCGACAAAAGTGATGTCGAGTACATCGAAATTTTGATATGACTGAAGAAGAGAGAGTCCATTGGATTATTTTGCCACATAACTAACTAGCTGAACGGACAACGTGGACTGCGTATCTAATATAATTCACATCATTTTCAATGCTAATACGACAGAAATTATTGATTGTGATGAAAGTACAGTGAAAAATATATTCTTATGACACTTTCATTAATTAAACTAAACAAGCAACTGAAAAAGTCTTTATTCAATCTTTTTAAAAGCGATAATTAGTATAATTAAATACTGACAAACGAACGAAGAGTGTAGTGCAATGTTTGGTGCCAATTCAGAATAATTTTCGTGACTTCGAATAATCATTCAATATCCTTTTTGTTTTCAATTTTTTTTTCAATCGAACAACCCAATTAGCCTATGTCTGTGAGTCTCTTTGTAAGGCACATCAAACCATCTAAACTTTTCATCTTATGCACAAAAATTTAAAAAAATTCAAATGCAAGTGCAATGAATACGAAAAATTATTATCAGTTTTACCACGTGTAAAAGAGAAACAAAATTCATTTCTTTAAGTTAAGGTTATACAATTATTAAATTCAGAAACAGTTTTTAAGACCTTTTAAATTCAGTTTTTTCATAATTCCATAGAAGGAATCTGATCTTGAAATAAAATTTGATTGTAATTACTGCATAACTTATATATACATGAATGTAACATATTCAATGAAACTAAAATTATATGTGATAATGTTTTTCCAGAAAAAAAACCCTTTTAATAATATAAATAATATGTAGACTCAAGAATTATGTTCTAATTAAATATTTATCAATTACATATAATTTTTTTTAATATTGTAAATATAAATTTAATTACAATTCATATTTTATTAATCCATATAATATAATGTTGCACAACCTTAACTTTACTTAAAGTCATATAATATTAGAGATTAGCTAATGTGCTAGCAACAATGATATTATTTATTATTTAAAAAAACATGTCAACATAAATAACAACAAAGTTCGTAGTTTGATTCCAGTTTTAACAGTATTACAAATAGACAATTTAATCTGATTATTACATTAAGGACTATCGCCAGCACACATTAATGATAAGTTGAAATTAAATACGAAATTCATAGTAAAACCACAAAATAATTGACGTTCAATTAAATTCTCTGATCATGGGCTGAAGTAATTTTGTCTGCCAACTTATTATATTATATGAATTTATCACAAAACAATTCGTTAGATTAAAAAGTGACAATTATACAAAATATTATTTTTCAACATAAAATCAAATGGTATATTGTATTTCTAAATATTTCATTTGTTTATCCAATTTGTTTCAACAAATGGAGTAGAATTTGTTAAATAATAGGTGTCAATTAATGTTTGGCAATGGCATAAATTTTATGTACCTAATTTTGGCTTATGATTAATGTGCTATCCATAAACCTTAATGGATTAATATAATAACTCAAACAAAAACTAGAGTTATAAATGTTTGAGTCACGAAAAACGAAAATCCTGCTTCAAGTCCCTAGTAAACGTGAAAGTCAACATTATTCACTTCATACGAATGCAGCAACATGACATTCTGAGTAAGAATCAATAGCTCGCATATAAGAACTATACGAACACACGGCACAGTGTCGCTATTTGTTGTATGATTATTCATTATACTGTTAAAACGTTAGCAATATTTCGCGTTTACATTCTCTACTATACATTTACGTTTACTTTTCAAGTCGACGTTCCGTATTTAATGTTTGTTTTCCACAAGAAGCGATTACCTTTTGTCAGTGTTAAATACCACATTGCGTTTTTATATAAATTCTCTCTCACATTCGCTCGCAAATTCTTACAGCTAGACTTTGTTTGCAGATACAGCTTGACAATCGTTTCGAATAAATAAAGGTGAAGAAAATCAGGGTCTGGTTTGCAATTAAATATATCTGAGAATCCAAGAAAGATTATATAGTTATGCATCAAAGAGATTTATTTTTCTTATCCATCTTTAAGAAATACTTGTCTGCTAATATATCATGGCTTTTCAGCTATCAAAGATGTCTCAATGTTATATAATTATATGCATTTTTCTCGGATTATTGTATGCTGCAAGACAGTATCGAATTGAGGAACATTCTACATATATAGTTATTGAATGTATTGATAAGATATTAAGATGAAACTAGAACCAGCTAGTCGCTCCGCCGAATTTCGTAGAAAGGCCACCAATACTCTTGCCGAACATGCTGCCCACTTTCCCTACGACGTTGGATGTAACATTGCTAACGTTCGCCAGATAATTAGCATCTTCACCTGCGATTGTTTCCGTGATCGTTACTTTTGTCTTAGGTCGTTCCTCGTCATCATCATTGCCATTCTCCGAAAGTCCTCTGTGAATAAAAGAAAAAACAGTCATGTCTTCAATGTAATGATAAATGAAAATTCATTGCAATTAAAGAGGAGAGAGAAATATTTGCACACGTTTTTCATATATAAGAGAAAATGACCTAAATTCATAAATGATCTGGATATAGGTCACACGAGTAATAAAGAGGAAATCTCAGTATAGAATTTCATTTAATTTATGAGTGACATGCTTAATTTTTCGATTATTGTTATCATTTTTTTTCTTCAAAAATAAATTTTTAATAATATATGATAATGATTAATGATTCAGTTTTATTTTAAACTTTATTGATTATTTTTATTCATTTGACTAGATTTCTTTTTATCTGCTCATCGATTTCATGCTATATACAATGCTTTAAAGTTTGAAGGCAGTTAGAAAATAAAAGGGCTTACTCTTCGTTCTGAGCGTTCATGGTTAAGGCACAAGTTGCTTCCTCTGTCTGCATTCTTTGAGATATCGTCTGATATGTCTTCGAATTAAGTTTGTCCTCCATAACTCCCTGAAGCTCAAAGTCTGTATATAACTTTTTCACTATGTGAGCTAGACATGTGCATTGATACACATTTAAACTATGATCCAGTCTTTCAGAGAGCCAGTTACATAACATCTGAATTTGTGACGTGTACCATTGCTGAAACCAAATGAATATTACATTGTAAATAATAAAAAAATCATTATTCACTAATTATTGATTATACGTAATACAATTAACCGTATTACCTCAAAGAATGTTAATATCCATAGTTCATCAATTATTTTACTTCTTATTTGGTCCATACAATTCCTAGTAAAATTCACATACGCTTGCCCCATCTCTTTACCACTACCAGATACTTTCTGTAAAATGCATAAGATAATATAACTTAATATTAATTAATAATAGTAATTAATTAATGTTCTTTATAAGAATTTCTTTAATTTGTTTAATATTAAAACAAGAGAAAAATATTGTGCAGGTAACAAAAAATGCTAAATATATTTGCAAATAAATTGTCGTCAACATTTTCGACATATGCATATCGGCAAAATGAAAGGATATTACATTACCGATGATATATAAAACTTATAAAGCATTTATGTCATACCGTAAAGCTGAGGATAGATCCAATCAAAGATCCCTCATCATATCGTGACAATTTTGAAAGGGTCGTTTCCAGAACAGTCACGAGTTTGTTGATCATTCCCTGAGTCATAGAAGCTGACGTCTTTTCTATCAGATCATCAATCTTCGCATTATACTGGTGCTAAAAATGAGAAATAAAAATGTATGATATTGAATGTAGTGATTATTATCTTATTGTAAAGAACTTATTTTCGTATCATATGTGTTCATATAAGAAATAGTCTAATGCAAAACCTGATGTGAGAAATGATTGTGTAAAAAGAAAGTGCGTCAATAATCACCTGTAATGTCCCCGAACATCACAAAACTGACTGTATTAATGACGAATCACCCTGTCAATTCTATTCTACAACTTACAATGTTAATACAACTTACCACGTCCACATTGTTGACAGTACACAGCTTGAAACTTTTGTTTTTCGCGTCCAAAATAACATTCACCATAGAACACATTTCTGAAGGTGTTATATAATCTGTGGAAATAAAAGTAACGCCCTTTTTAAGCCATTGTTGAAAGACTGCATCAGTCTTTTGGATACATGATTCGATGCAATCGCAGGCCATAAGCTTAAGTCGTTGCTCCAGATGTTGCCTGAACTCTTGCTCGGGCCACTGTAGGCCGCAGATAAACGTTTGAAGGGCATCCAGCTTCCAGAATAAGTCCTCAGAAGTATTGCAGCCGCCGTTTGGCTTCACTTCCCATCGTTCTTTCTCGAACCCTTTAACGATACCTTGCACAATCGATGCTTCCATTAAATCCACATAGCGTACCACCAATGGCGCAAAGATAAGCATTAGATGTTGATGAAATCTTCCACCCTTTAAGTTATCTGATTTATCATGTCCATGGAATTAATCAAAAACAAAATAATATCATTAATTATTGTTGTTGGTTATTTAATAAAACTCCAGTATAAAACGATCATAAAGTTTTCTCATACATCTTTTGTGATTATTAAATTTTATTTCAATTTCTTAACAACTGGTCTGCTAAGAACATATCAGATAAAAGAAAAGTTACGAGGATTTGAAAATAAAACTTGTATTAAGTGTATATGAAACATCTTTATGTATCGTTATTTTTTAAAATGAATTATAATTAGTGAATTACCGTCATTTCGAAGATAATCGTTCAAAATTTGAAACAGTGGAAAACTCTCCCAACTATCGGGGGGTTGCTCGGCGAGTACTTTGTCCATGTCCGCGGCAAAGAGACCCCAGAAGATTTCGGCATGTTCCACCAGGAGGTCGCTAAACCAGGCAAATGCCTGCGGTGCGGTGTAGTAGGAGCGTAACGTGAAAATATTGGACAACACACATATATGGCGGGCAAACATATCTCCACTCAGAGTGGTGGGAACGCCACTCTGAGGATGAAGCCCTCGAGTGCTATACGTAGAAGATTACTACGAATTTCTACTTTTTCTTTGCATTGTGAAAGAATATATATATATATATACTTTTTACAAAATATTTGGAGTGATATAAAAAGGGAAATTGCCAAATATTTGACAACTAAATATATGATCAAAACTATTTCTAAAACATTCTCAGCTGATATTATATTGCAACTTATAAGATATTAATTAAGAAAGAGAGAAAGATAGATAGAGATAGTGTAAGTGTAGAAGTTGATTTTAAAATAAAAGTGAATAGAACTGGAGGTAATTGTACGAGTTGATTATTGTAATGTGAGGAGAAAAATTAACGCGAAATTCATAATAGCATTTATTGGCGATCAAATTTTTTGAATGTGAACAAAATAATTCATAATTATAAGTGCCATAATTGCGTTGCTCTGACAACAGCTGATATTATGAATCAAAGCTAAATTGAAAACTGTAACTATTGCATTTTTTTTTATTCAGCTGATTAAAGTATTACAATATTGCATTTAACTAGTAAATCAATATTTCTTCATTTGCAGGGTTATTTGTCTATCTAAAAAAGGAGCTATCTAAAATCTAGCTACGCGAATGAAAGCTCGAAAAACTGCTAAGTGATAAGTTTTAGCGTTGCAATGTAAATTCCTAAAATTCGTCTACAAAAATGCATATACTTGCGTGTCAATTACCTCGGTTTTCCCCTTCGAGAGCTGCAAATTATCATGATATTACATTAAATGTCAAACAAACTGAAAATAATAATTAAAATCAAAACGTAAACGTAAATTCAAATTTCACATTGTTTATATTGAGAAGAAAGATAAGAAACTTAAAATAATGTAACTGAAAATATTAAACTTGTACGTTTCATCATCAGCTGAGAATGGTTCTTTTCTTTTCTAACGCAACATAATATACAATTTATAATTGCAGCAACAAATCTGTTCTCTCTTAGGACGATGGATCCAATTAAATACATATTTGCGAAGATCTTGTTCTCGTCAGTTCGTATCTCGAGAGTTTCTATACATCATAAACAAACATAAACAAACACCGAAGTCCATAATTTGAATCAATACCTCTGAATAGTGTTCTTCATTTTGTTGTAACAAATCAACGCACAGAGTACTAAGATTAATGAGGTCTTCCATTTTTTTGTTTGGTGATACACAAACTTCCCCATTTAAATCATCCTGTAACTTTGCTTCCGAGGAAAGTCGACTGTAATTTATGTGCGCTGCGGTTTCAAGACAGGATTTGATCATGGCTCGAACCTCCTCGGCAGGCACTGGGGTGACTACATCTTTCATCAGTACCCTCTCAAGTAGAGACAGCGTACCCTTCAGTGACCCTTCAGGACGTCCAAACGGAAAACTGTATCTATAAGAGATAAAAAAGAAACATTACATCAGCCCAATATCATCTACAATACAATATTAACTTTGAGAAACAGAGATACAATATCATGCCTGAAATTCGTTATTTGGTGTTCTAATAATTTGCGTAGTCGTTCCTTTATCTCCACAAATTTATCTTTCTCTTCGTGCGTGATTGAGCCAATTCCATCGGGTCGATTTCCATGCACGTGACTAGCGCAAGAAGCAAAGCTATAGTGGATTAAATTGGGATCTATCATGATTCCACGTTCAGCGCGATCCAACAAATCACTTAAGTAACACAGATGTCGATAGCAGCCTCTTACTCCATATCTAAATGTTTCATACAACATATTCGTTTTTTGTTTAATAAGTAATTGACAAAAATTATATCAATTTATACATTACATACTTCTGTTCTTTGGAAATATTCTATTTAATAATATAATTAATATTACCTCGCGCAATATTCATCCAGAACAAAAACCTGTCCTGGTGAAAACCAACCCAAAGAAGCGTAGGGATCGTTGAGTCGATAATCTAATGTTAAACTCTGTAAGAATTTAAATAAAGACGCATGATCGTATTTACACGGATCCGCACTAATAAAATCTTCCATTCCATGTTTTCGAGCTCTATCAGCATCACCCTGAATTTTACTTATCGTTGAATTTTTGTCTGCCACAGAAACAGGCGGCGTTGGCTTATGCGATTGACCTGTCGCTCGATACATTGCCATTACCCATAGCTGACATTCATTCTCATCATCCGATGCAAAGACGATATTGTCACCTTCACGGACGGCATTGAAAAAAAATCTGTCGAAATAAAATATAATCTGATAAAATGTTCTATTTGAGCAATTTCAAATTGTTGCTTATTTTGTTGTTGTTATTATTACCTGCCACCTTGAAGATCCATGCCAGCCATTAAGTTTGCCGAAGCCTGTTCAATGTAATCTACAGTGTAGCCATCAAGCTGCATCATTTCCGACGGTTCACTCTTCTTCTCTTTGTATGAGCACATAGCGAAAGTATACTGTGATACTTGAACTAATACGTAATAACGTTTCTTCCATTTTTTCCAAACTGATTTTCCAATAGCCCACAAATGTCCGCAGTGTTTCATATTCGATGGCTTTTCCATGCGACAAGCTATCTTAATGCGAAGATCTTGATCGGGATTACTCTTTGGTACTGTCATACGGTGCCATTCTGGTGTTTTGCCAGTGAGAGGTGTAGGCTTTAAAATGACTTTGCCCAATTCTTTATCCTCTAACGCTAGCATGCCCGGGTTCTCGGTATAAAGGCGAACTTTTACAATAGGCAATGGGTGCATAGTAGTGAAATCGCCTTGTGTATCCCACCTGATCAAGATCACAGAATAAGGTTATTCAAGTAAATAAATACTTATAATTTTATATTGTATGAAGCATATGCAATACTTACATTGGTCTCGAGGCTTCAGCTTGATCGGTTTGCAATTTTTCACCACCCTCAACTTCCATCGTACAATAAACGATTCTATTTGCTGCAAGACTTTTGATACCTTTCACTTCCATGACAATGACTTCTAATGGAAAGCTCAGACCCACATCTATCTTGGATAGTTGTGGGTCTGAATCAGCGGAGTCGCCCTCCAATTTTGCGAGGGAACTCTGACTGCGGGAGCGGTTGCGATCACGTGGAGTGTGACGTTTCAGCTTCTGCAGCCCATATTTACCGTCCATCGAACCCTTTGTGACTGGTAACGATTCCAAATTTCGCATCAGTAGGTTGATAGACGCTTTGAGTTCCTCTATGTAGAGCGACTCCATTTCTTTCAGAAGAAACCTTGGCATGAGCTTGCGGTTCTACAATCAAAATAATTCATTATATTTTATTTCTATATGCAAATGTAAATGTATTATTTTTTTAATCAAAAAAATTATATGAACGAATTGCAATTGCTTTTCATTCATTGAATATACATTAGTCTTTTTATTTGCATCAAAATAATAATCAAAACATGCTCAAAACTAATTTAAAAACTTGTTTTTCGTAATGTAAATCTTTACAAATGTTAATATAATTCAGAAGCTGTTTGTAAACTATTACATAAATTTATTCCATTGTAAACTTAACTGAAAAATTTAGTAAACATTCTTTCATTGAATACTTTTCATTGGACTTTGTATTCAAGATAAGGATTAAGTTTACTGATGCTTAATTAAATCTTCTTATAGTCTTCTTATAAGTTTATAATTGAATAATATAGAAAAATGAAATTGGAAAGAGGCAACTTACTTTTTCCATTTCGTTGACTTTCTGTATGCGACCGTCCAGCTCCCTCCGGATGGCGGCAGCCTGTTCATCGGCTGAGTCCAACAAGAGGGCGTTGAACAGAAGCTGGTGCTCGAATTTTTTTACACCAAGGATTTGTTGAAACATATCATACAATTGTTCCTTGGATAATATGAGCTCGGAATTTAACGACTGCTGTTGCATCCTGGAAGGCCTTTTAGTTTCCTCATCACCCGTACCCTTAAATATACAATCAAATTTGGCCAACCAGGACGTAAATACAGTTTCTTTGCTCAACCCATCCATTTCCGGGAGGCACCGAACACGCTTTTCGATATTGTTCTTGAAAACCTCACGGAAATCATGCTGGGAACAAGCACCGCTCTGCACCATTCGTACAACTCTTTCTGATTTCAGAAATACATCGTAATAATTTTGAATTGCATTTTTAAAAGCCTCGTCTGCTATTATTTGAGTATCGCCTTTCAAGAAACTCTAAAATACAAAAAAAACAAAGATATTAATTATTAATTCATGCTTTTAAGAAACTATGTAAATATGATATAACAATATAAAAAATGATCATTACTTGAAACCGAGAACATATAGTTTCCAGTTGCTGCTTTGTTATTTTCATTTGCCTTCTTGTCAAGTCTGTGGGCTGCTTTGCGTTAAAAGGATAAGCGATGCACCGTGAAATGAATACATATAGTTGAATACGTGTTTTTCGTTCTTCCTCTTCGCGTTCTTGCTTATCCTATTTGAAACAAAATAAGTCATACAAATTATTGACACATTCATGTATGTTTTCATTCATTTATATACAGACACACTTGACTGGAATATTGCTATTTAAATTAGAAAAAAAAGAGAATATACTAGTAATATATAGCAAAAATAAATATAGCAGGAAAAAAATCAAGATATAAATTTAAATTTTTGCTGTATCAATAATACTTTTTTAATGCATAAACATGATGATGTTGCGCTTTTATGCTTACTTTGTCATTTAAATGCAGACTTATATATTTGATATTCTACTTTGACTAAATATAAAGTATCGTCAAGTAAAAAATACTTTATAATTTATTATTTCAGAAAAAAATAAGTAAACTACTAAAGTCTCACAGCGAGTTTATTAACATAACGAGGCCAGACCTGCACTTCGTGACAATCGACAATATTATAATAAAAACTTGGAAATAATAATTTTTTATATGCAAAATGAGTATTAAAATCAATTGAAACGCTGAATAGCAAGCAAAAATGAAACAAAAGTAAAATTGAGTCATAGAATGTACACAATATTTTAAGTGACAGTTAAATTAATTAACGAAGTTTTTATTAATTAAATAAATTTATTAATTGAATGATTTAAAAGAATTAATGTATTCGTAATGCTTTTTATACATGAAATAAATATTACTAATCTTAATTATTACTATATTCATAAATTTGACATTTAATAAGTTATGTTTCTGAATTAATAGTGCACAAATTTTAATCGTTTACTATGTTGCAGTTTTATTAAAAAGAATATCCGTTCTAGTTTTATAATTATTATGTATTTTATTTCAATTTTTCCTCTTTCTATGTAACTACGTCTAATAAAAAATATACAAGCAAATTTATTACAAATAGAATATTCAAATGACGTAGTAAAAAATGGAGTCCATTTATATTATTAGTCAAAGTTATTCAAAACTTTTTAATATAATACATTCATATTTTATACGATGTTTATATTTTACAAAATATAAACATTGTATAATTCAATTATTATACATTACAATTCATTTCTGGATAATAATAAAAGTTATAATAATTATTAGAATTTATCTAAAATTTACTTCAAATATAAATGTTTCTAAAAATAAATAAAAATCCACAATTTTATATTCAAAATAAAAGTTATTGAATTGTAAAGTTTTATTTTGGGACAATATTTTTTCAAATTATCTTCGTAAGAAACTATATTAGTGAAATAATGTATTATCGTAAGAATCTTTATTTCTAGAACATGCTTACACGCAAAATTAAATTACATTAAAAATTACTATACTGTACATTAACGCTGACATAAAAATAGTTTGCTTACATTTTTATACATTTTTATACAGTATAGTAAAAATTGCTATTCTGTATCACAAATTTTTCTATAATTCTAGTATTTTGAAAGTAAACGGATTTGTAATAATGTAAACAAAATATTTCTATGACAGCGCTGCTGTACAGTATAGTAATTTTTAATGTAATTTTATTTTGCGTGTACCACAAAAACCGATACACTTTAATTAAATAAAAAAAATAATGCCATCTAAAGAGTAATCATTTGAAAATTTACGTTGAACTATTTGTCAGTCTTCTTTCTGTGTAAAATCCAGTGATTTTATTAAATGCTGATATATTTTCTTATAACTTATACTTCGATATACGAAACTAATACTCTTAATAACAATTTAGTTCAATTTTCTGAGATTAATCATCAATTCTGTTTTCTCGATTGAAAATCGTTTAAGACTGAATATATTGCGAACTTTGATATTTATTATTGTATAAGTTTATGTTGCAATAATTTGTTCAGTTGCAATTTGACATCAAAGGACGGAAATTGCAATAAACTTCAACGAATTTATCGATATAGCATTTTAAATTTCTCTTTTTCAATTATGTTTATTCAATTACGATGTCCGTGTCACATTGCGTAGGTTTGAACTCGTAAATCAGCACACACTCATGTCATATCGCCTACACACTTTGTTGAATCGTGAAAGGTTCAACAACATCACTTGCATCATCATTTACAAATTAATTTTGCTTAAACGGGCCAGTACAGTTAGTTAATTAATGTACTTAACAAACAAATATGACATTTTCTCCTAATTTCAATCGTTCATTCAAAAATCAATGTATTAATTAAAATGATTTTATCTATAAGTCTTATTTATGGAAAAAGTAGATAAATAATACACAAATATAATGACATTCTAGAGACTAATTTTAGTCTTTCGGTCGTGCAGGGATTTTAATAAAATAACTCAAAATTGACTTCAATTATTTATCAATATAAAATGGCTAAAAGGTTAAATTTTCATAAACAGTTTATATTTGTAAAAGAAGTTTTCGGAGGAACGTTTATATCATCGGTCCGATATAATATTGACTTACATCCCTGAGTAATTTAAAACGACTATATAGATTAATAAAAAGCAATTCATTTATGAAATTCGACATAGAGAATTTACTTAACTTAGATGCAACTTTATAAGAACTTATTTATAATTAATTATGAAATTTCATATAGCTTATACACATTTGTTGCTGCTGAGGACTCCATAAAAGACTTCCTTTTGACGAATCTCTGACGTTCAATTTGGAAAACTTTGAATGATGAAAGGAAATAACAAGCAAGGTAATCAATGAAGACTTTTTCTAAAACAGTTTGAAGATTATTGGTGAAACGTACTTGCAATTCCGCTTCGGTTTTTTCGCTAGCTATCGAGGGCGATGGACTGTTTGGTCTCTGGGCGGATTTAGCATAAGCCGTCGCATCTTGTGCGGCGCTTATAGAAGGCGACAGTGAATTCCTGGCACTGGAGAGGTTCGGCACATCCAATCCGGCCGCCGATGACGCCGCAAGATCTGATTGCGATGACATCGCGACCGCCGCGACTTTTCCGTGGGACCCAACGGCTGCAGCCGCGGACGATCCGGTGGAAAAGCCTCCCGGTGAACCGTGATGGCTACCCGGTCCACCCGGAGACCCAGTGGCAACCCCAATTCCTCCCGGACCGCCGACGACTCCAACACCGGGACCCGTGCCGACACCATCGCCATGGCGCCGGGAACCATGTGGCCCTACACCAGCGCCCCTACGGCCCCCGCTGCCATTGCCAGGGTGAAGGCCCTGGTCCTCGTCATTCTCCTCTTCGGAGGAACTTGGATCTATCATTGCTTAGGCGTTGACTTTGCTTCTCCTTTTACAGAGGACGACGACGACTTCAACGCCGTCGTCGCCACTGTAAATTATCTAAACAAACAAACATTTTTTTATTAAATATTACAGTTTTGTATAATTATTTTTGTATTTTTTTTATAATTACTTATTATAGTTTCCATATTATTGCAAATACAACAATTATGAAAACCTTATATATATACTTTCGTCATATATCGGTTCTTAATTTTCATTCAAATTTTATTCTTAAACAATTTTGTAATGACATTGTCTAAGAATAATATCTTATAATAAATGAAATTCACATAATAAAAATAATACAATATGTATATATATTTTATTAATGCACTTTTCTTTTAGTACATGCTAAATAAAAATTACTAATGATTTTATGAATCTGAGAATAATTTGAAATTAATGTAGAAATATTATAAAATAATATAAAAATATAATATCATATAGTAAAAAAGTTCATACTATATTATAGTTTCTATTAAATCAAATGATAAAAATAGATCTGTTATGTAAAATTTTTACTGTACCATGTACTAAATTTTTACATTAAAATAATAATTAAGAAATAATAATTAGAAAAGATAAATTAGAAAATAATAATTTTCTACAAAGATTTCGAGTTGTCCTCAGATTCATAAGTGATATAATAATTTTTATTAGAAGTTACAATAAATTTAACTAGACTTTTATTTAGCGTGTATTTCAATTTGTTTAACCTTACAGTAATCGTTCAACTACTAATTATATACTACTATATATATTTTCTAATTAAATTAAATGAAATTAATTTAATTCGATTTAAAATGTTTCTAAATTCATAAGCTTTAATTTATAACTAATTAAAAATGAGAAAAATTAAACGTAAAACGATTAATAAATTAAACTGGGGAAATTATTCTTTTTTTTTTTAGTTTTAAAATAATCAATTAAATGTCTGAAATCAAAACACAAGGTAAACAATAAAAATCCCAACATCCATTTTGCAATGACCTTATCAGCAGGTTCAAATGGCTTTATTATAAGGACAAAGTTGAAACATTTGATATTACATTGCTATTATACAATACGACAAAATCAAGCTTTTGCAAAAACTTGATTCGACCTACGCATTTAAAATGGGCTCTCGTTATTATTATTTCTAACTAACTGAAATTTTATTGTAAAAATGTTATCCTTCCATTTATACAATCATCAAATACATATATCTGTTGAAATATCTTTAAACATTCAATTTTTACGGAAGTTGTTTCATTTTTTTTATTAAACTTTCTTTTATAAATAAGTTTGATATAATAAAAGCAAATTATTTGTATTATATATTCAAGTAAAGAAAATAAGCAATTATAAAAGGAAACCGTATTTTGTATGATTAAAGAATCAATGTGCAATTATTGTAATTTATTGAAAATATCTTCGTTGAATTAATGCAACATTCTGAATATTTAATGCGAATAAATTAATTAAATATGAACAAATTCTAAACAAAATTATTCAATATGAAGAACGCTAAGAAAGTTTTGTATTTTATATAATGCAATATAAAATTAAATATAAAATAAATGTATTTCAACTTTTATAACTTGTGTTATATCAACAGTCACGGTAGTGGTTCTCGCCAAGTACAATCCACTGACTTTCTATTTTTGAGTTCAAAATAGGCTAAGTATGACGTAATATATAATATATATTAAGTGATGACTTGTAATATAAACTATTACACTTTTTGGATGGTATATGCTAAGGCGAGGGGATGCACTTTGGTTTTTTTAAATCTGATCAGTAATTGAAAAATTATGATTACTTGAAAATAGCCGAATTTGGATTCAGCCAAACCTGGTCACGTGACCAAGGGGAATCGCTTCATCATCATAATGTCACGTGATCATATGAAGTTACGTCCCTAACGGAAGAAAATATATTTCGAAATATTTGCAAAAATATATGTGAATATGTGCACATATATTTTCGACAAAAAGTTATATATTTAATATATATTTGAAATATATTTCTGAAATATATTGGTAAAAATATAAGTAAAAATATATTTGTAAAATATATGCAAAAATATATTTGCATATAAAAAAATATATTCGAAATATATTTTCAAATATATTTTAGCGGCAAAAAGTTATATATTTTGACGTATATTTTGACTTATATTTTTTTCCGTACGGGGTGATCAATTAATTTATTACATAACTTCATTGAGATTATCTGACTCAATGAATATTTAAATTTTTTAATTTTTGAACGTTCGAATGTTTAAATTTTTTTATTTCGTAACATTAGAATGTTTATATTTTTAAATTTTCCAACGTTCGAAGTTGTTAAATTTTTGAACGTTTAAAATTTTAAATGTTCGAATTTTATTTTTATCAAATTATTAATACTGCCATTTATAAAAATAATTAAATAAACTAAAAAAATCATTAGAAATTAAAAAATTGCGCCAAGTAAGTAAAAAAAAATGACACTTTTGATTAAAAACTAAACTTATCAATTAAAAATTGAAACATTTTTTCATTATGCATTGAAATATTTAAAAAAATAAATCATTAAATATTTAATTTAAAATAAAAATTTGCTTATCATGTATTACAATTGAAATTTGGTAAATGCAATTTTTTATATTGCCAAGTACACCACATTGAAGCAGCACCTAATTCTGTTTAATGTTAGTTAAGTTCATCAAAAGAAAGAACTTTTATTAATCAAAAACGTTAATTAATAACTTTTAATAACTCATTTTTTTAATAATGTCTTTTTGTTTCTATCAGCATGTGATTTAAACTCATATTAATTTCCATCGTCTATAATCTAAAATCCTTTTACACAATGAACTGATTTTCCATGCATGTGAAAATCTCGCCTAATACCAGCGGTTATTTTAGTGCACATGGAAATATGAAAATTGTATCTTCCAATTATTACCAAGTCATATATGAGATTATTTTTACTTTTTTCAGAATTGAAAGTTATGCATAGAATAATAATGATGATTACGATTATAAAATGATATTTTAATTTTCATATGTTAATAAAATGAATTAAATTAATACCTTGTAATGTCAATCAAAATAAAAAAAATGTTTAACAAAAAATGATTGAGTAGTTAAATTGAACCATACTTATTTGAATATTGAACTGAAAGTTAAACAGAATATTACTTAATTTTAAATGGAATAACAATTTTCTGAAATTAGAATTTGTAAAAATAAACCTGCAATTGGCTTATAATTATTTTTAGATCATTTCAATATTAATTTTCATATAAATACTTTCTTATTTGTACAAATTAGTACTCGATAGAATTAAAAATACACGGTAAACCTAATTATACGAAAACATGTATAAACATAATAAAAATAGTTATATTAACAACTTTGCTTGTGTTCGTTTCTTCATCAAATCGCAAAATATTTCATTTGAATTGATTCATTTTTAAAACGCAATTTAATTAAATCCAAAATAAATTAATTTAAATATTCTATTAAAGTGAAAAACAAATTTTCATTGTTGAAGTTTAATGGTCGCTTGTTAAAGTTCATTGAAAACGTTGTCAATGATTGATGTTAGTATTTTATGTTAGAACAATAAAAGTAGCAAAATCTATCTCATTTCTGCTTTTTATTAATAGTCTGAGATTAAAAGACTTGTTTAGATGTAATCTGTTTTATAGTAGTTTTATAGTATATAAAATTATAGTTTATAAGTTTTATAGTATATAAGTGTATTCATTGCAACTATGCAGTAACACAAAGAGATAAAAAAACGTTAAGAAATATTTTCAACAACGAATATTTATATTCATTGTTTTTCTAAATGTAGATATTGTAATGAATAAAAAATTAGGTCTGACACGACTGTTTCATATGGATTTAAATATACAATTATGGACATTAAATTATAATAATATCAAAATTGAAGAGAAATACGAAGACAGCAATTTTTAACTATCTTTAATTATTTTTTAAATAAATTTGATTTAATATTAGAAAAAGGAAAATTTGTCCAAAGCATTCCAGAGCAGTTCATTGTATCGTTTGGCAAAGTAACCAATTTTTTGTGGTAAGATTGTAAAATCGTACGAGCAAGTAGTTAATTAAATATAGAATAAATTAGAAGCATACTTTTTTTTATCCTCTAAATTACAAACGGTTACTAAAGAAAACGTAGATTTAAAATATATAGTATGAGTCTAAAGAGAAAGAATTTTGCAAAATAAAATAGTGTAATGAGGTTTAAGTAGTATATTTAAGTAGTATATAATCATATTATGTACTAATGAAATATACATAATAAACAAAGCTTAACATTTAACTGGTTTTATCTCTTATTTCATCATAAAATATTAAAATTGTTCATTAAAGAGGATATTAAAAATATAAGATTTTATTTTTTTTAATATTTTTTTGATACCGTACTTGTAACGTTTTCATTATGTTTTATAGATTAGATATTATAAAAATCCATAAAGTTATTGAAATATTACACAAATTTTATATTTGTAATATTATACAAATCATGCGAAATATCACATTTATCATTCTTATAACAAAATTCATAGTTCAGGAAACTGCGACCGATTATCGTATTTAATATAAAATTGATTATTTATTTTTTTTTCGTTTTAATCATTAATGAAAGTAAAGTAATCGAAGTATGTTTCAGTTTCAACGAAAACATAAGTTAACAAGTGGAATGTTTGCTTCAAATATATGAGAAAATTCACACAGCACTTTCTTTACCTTTTGTCAGACTTAAGAATATTTGAATAAATAAATTGATGAGCAAAAATGAATGAAAATGCACAATGAAAATAAGTTTAAACTGCATAATAGAAAACTGTATTCTGATAAAAACGGATGATTTATATTAAAAGGAGACTAATCCATTTTTAATCCTCTTTTTCAACACAATTTTAAACAGAAAATTAAAAGTATAATAAGTTTACTTTTTAAAATTAAAAATGAAAAATGATGAAAAGTGTAATATAGTATATTTTCAGTAAACACGTCATTATATGCTTATAAACTAGATAAATGAAATTATTTTTATAAAACGTATAAATATCTCTTACACATTTTATTTTATTAAAGTAACTACTTTACTCTGGAAAATAAAAATTATTTTCCTCCATCTAAAACGCGGACAAAAATAATTAAATTTCTTTTCTCAGCAAAAAATAAGTCTCGTTATATTTATCCGTCAGTATTGACTATTACTCCTTCTTGATTTAATAAAAAAAATAATAATACATCTCACCTAACGAAGATAATTGCTTATTATCATGTTTCTACTAACTTTATATTTCTGGGAGTAATACGATCCTAAAAAAATTTTATTGAAAGTTTCATTGAAGATAACTTTTTTTATAATTCGACTTTTGACATGGAAACAGATTTCTGCTCGAATAATAATGACGCATAACTTCGAAACTTTAATGATATTAAATAGAATAACTATATTTAAATTTAATTGAAATTAATCAATATCAATTTCTATATTATTGAGTAGCTTTACTAAAGCTTTGACCTTTGCTTATATACGAAACTTACGAAACAACTCTTATGTAATAATTGTCGATTGCTAAGATTTCACTCTAATTTGTGCTAAAAGTATTAAGTGAAAGCACTCGGCGAAACAACAAGCCGTTTGCTTATATGACAACAGAAAAAAGGGATACACTTTTTTTTTCTTCGGCAATGTCCAAGTGTTAAAAATGACGTTGTTTCTTACTCATTCAATTAAGTTAATTACGTCACGAATATGCATGCGGTTGCAAACATATTATTATAGTCTGTATTGCGCTAGAATTTCCAGGTCAAGATTTTGCTCTGATATTATTGATTTAGTGGATCATATATCATTTGTTTTCTTTCATATAATATTTCTTCTCAATATCCCACGCGTACAATAAATTTTGTCACAAACAAAAGTTATATGACATAATTTATGGTGTTGCAATTAAGATACGATTGTACTTTGGTATTAACGCGATGACAATACACTGATTCAGATGCTATTGCACGTTGCTACGTTTGAGGTCTCATTGACCATGATTGTAAATATTAACATGTTATCAACATCAAGTGCTTAAACCCGTGTGGAGGCAATTGAACTGAGTCTGAAAGTCAAAAGATATTTTATATTCAGACATTCTAATCAACTTTCTTAAGTAAATAATTATGTTTCATAAGAAATATCTATATTGTTAAAGATACATACATTTTAAAAATATAAAAAAAATAAATGTATTATAAATAAATTATTATATATAAAATTGAGAATTAAATATTCCCCAAAAATATCGTTTTAATTTAACATCGAGTTGAATGAAATTAATTGTTGAGCATAATGAAAATGACATTTTTTTCTTTGATAAAACATAAAATAAATGTCGCGTTTAAACAGAAATACGTCACAATAAATTTCAGGTCAAATAACTATGTTGACTATTACAAACGAATTTTTGTTCGAGTTGGCTTTTTGTTCCGAATGTTTTTGTTGTTGTTCAAGACAGGTTGTCAAGAAAAAAGAGCCGTCGTATAAAGAGTGACCGCTCGTGCGGAAATCAAATGTAATTTGCCATTAGAGTAAAAAAAGAGGGTAAAATGGCTGTATACGACTTCGCAATTCATTTTGCGAGCCCAGTTGACAAGGGATAAGAGTCTATTAATAGTCCGACTTGACAATTTTCTTTCACTTCAATTATAATAAATCTGACAATAATTTTGCCGCATAACAATACAAATTTAAACAATATCCAATAATTGATTTTTTTGATAATTTTTTTCAAATAATACATTTCATCCTTTTCAAGTAGCGCAGTTAATAAAACAAATATTAATATTTTTAAGCATACTAATATAATGTTAAAATATATATAATTTGTGCAATTTTGTATCGCCGCGAAATAATTCATACGTAAACTTCATCGTTTCATGGTAAACAATTAATTTGACGACGAGGATTCCATATTACTCAATAATAACGAAACTTTTGGCTAACTTGATAGGACGCCCGTCTAACTGTGGGCACTTTGCTTCTACTTGCTTCAAGCAATATCGTACATAAATATTTTCGCACTAATTAATTTTGCACGAGAATGAACAACGGTATAATTACAATAACTCAAGATATTATACTCAAGAAATAATTATAAATGAACGAACCGCAGTCGACAAAAGAGAAGAAATACAAACAATATTTTGTTACTCAACAAATTTCCGCAATGTCGCTGTATTGATGTTATTTTTGTGATAAAAAAAAGAGATTTCAAATAACTTAAAGTTAGTTTCTGATACTTTTATATACCAATTTAAAAAATATTTATTCCTTCACATACGGGAACGAAAATATTCTTACAATGTATCACTTGCAGGTGCGTTTATTATGTAGCCGCATTCCTACTACATTTTCATCTGCATTGCAGATACTTCATGTCATAATGCGTTCATCATCAATGAAAACATTTAACTTAATTAACTGAGTACTTAATATATCATTCAGCAAAAATAACCGTAATTATACGAAAATGTATGTTAATTTTCAAATGAATTACAAATTATAATTTTATAGCATGAAATATAAATTACATATATAGATTTTCAATTTACGTGTATATTTATATACATTTAAAAATAGTATTCAATTTTATGATTGTTAATAATAAAGTATGATCAATAAAGATAAAGAAACAAAACAAAATTTTATCCTCTTTTGTAATATAAAAATATATTTTCAATAATGTCATTTTACATTTCGAATCTATTTAAGTTTTATGAAAACGACAAAAAACATTTATTTATAATTTCAATAATAAAATTTGTCTTCGGTCATTATTCTATTTAGAAAACGTTTTGAATATATATGTATCTATAAATTTATTTTGTCGAGAGACAAACGTTAAACAAGTAAAACAAGAATTATAATGTTTTTTGAAGCTATTGATTTTTTTGTCAATATACTGTTTCACTATAAAAATGTACTTTTGCTTCCAAAAATATATTCAAGAGTTAATTCGTAATGCTTATTTTTGTTTTATGCAAGATTTGTATTCGTTTAATTAATATAGCAGTATTATAGACGCAAGTATATTTTAATATACATTATAATTAAATTATTTACATACAAATTTATTCAATATTAATGATAAATTCTTCAGATGTTTCAGTTTTGTTGCATTAATGTTGCATAAAGCAACTATTTTTAATAAGGTAAAAACAAAATATTTATTCATCAGCGTTGATATTCAATATAGTACTTTTTGGTCTACTTTTCTTAACGTATAACTAATTAGCATTCATTCGGTATTTTTTTTTTTTTTTTTTTTCAAAATTTGGCTAACTAATTAACATCACCGGGTTTATTTTCGTAATTAGTAGCGTTCAGCCGTTTGCAACAGGAGAAAAACTAACGGAACTAGCCTTGATTCTCCGAATAAACTTTTGCCAAAAATGATTATCTAAATCAACTATTTATTTGATACTACATTGATATATAAACTTGATTCCAATGGGAAAGTATAACGATTTTTTGAGATAATTAATTATTTATGTGTTTGTTTCAAAATAAGATGTAAGCTACAATTTTACAGTATTAGTAATTCAGTTACAATGATATTAAAGTACAATAGTAACAAATTATTGAATTTATTAGATTTATTTATTGTATGACTGCAAACTCCTACGAGAAATTGAAAAAATAAAAATAATTATTATAAACTCCCATGAGAGATGAAAAAAATGTTGAACTCTATGGATTGTACATAAACTTCATCAATAAAAGAAATACAGAAAAAATTTAATCAAAATTAATAATATTAAAAAGAAATTCTAGACCTTCCGGAGCACTTTTTGATTGTATTAACTAACTTTCTTAAATAAATTTATTATATTAATAACTTTAGTGAATTGATATATAAATAAATAAATAATAATAACAAAATTTAAAAATGGAGATAATATAACAATTATGTTCGTTATTTTAACTAAATATTTAGTTTGATTGAACAATTTATTAGTTAAATTATTTAAACGTTTATTACACTGAAATTAAAAAATACATTATTCATTATTGACATATATACATTTTTTTTCAAACAAAATATATATTGATCGCAAAAAAGAATTTTTTTTTTCATTCTATTACTGTTGAAAACAGATCAATACTTATCTAAAAAATAATAATACTTATAGTATTGACATTATATTACATTTACTATTTATAATCAAAAATATATTTAAACAATCAGGTATACAATATTTAATAATAATATTAATAATAATAATTTTAAAAACTCAAAAACGAATTGTTAAAAATGGTGTCATTGTGTTATTACTTTGCATGCTAGGATTATATTTTAAGTAAGAGTTTAGTTGATGAATATAATAGTGACAGGAAATAAGAACCACTATCAAAAACGTTCCAACCTTGAACCCGCAGAAGCAGATGGTAGAACAGTTTTCAGTATATTGTGTCACCATGATAAAGTAATCTCGTTTTATATGTATATCCTACAGCTTAATGCTGATTTTTATATATAACAAAACAAAAAAAAATGACAGAAAAATGGAGAAAATAAATAAGAAGGAAATATGTCCTTGATGTTCTCAGAATAATTAAAAAAAATCCTAGTTACATATTTCTAAATAACTCGTATAAACGAACAAAATTTTAAAAAACAGCACAATAATAATCAACGCTTAATAAACAATTATAAATAGCCGTTTTTCTTACATTTGTTATGTTATCATATTTATATTTAACATATATATTTAATACGTACGTTCATTTATTTTATATTCATACAAAGTAAGTAATGAGTTACACTAAGAAAAATAACTTACAATAAATTACTGTTTAAACAGTAACTTGACCACAGAATTCCCATTAAACGAATAAATTCTGTCAAAAACTGGAAAATTTACTTTCTGAACACAAATTTTTAT
>JABFPJ010001548.1:14110-24751 GCA_022817425.1 Gryon sp. ZL-2020 | reverse complement strand
ATGAAAAAAAAAAAAACAAAAAAAAAAAAAAAAAAAAAAAAAAAAAGTCAACATAGAGAAATTAAAGTCGGTCATAACTCTTGGAATTAAGTAAATGTGACTTTTGATTGCTGACTTTGGAAAAAAACTTGAATATTATTTAATCAAATGGTATTATTATCAAAAATGTTGATATAAAAGTGCGAAAGAAAGAAATATACTTTGAAATGAGACAAATTTTTTTGTTTCGTTTGCACACTTTGATCCAAACTGTTCGAAAATATGTTGAAATTTCTTGGAAGTTGAAAGTGCAAGGATGCGAATTTGGTTTTCATTGGAGGATTATTTGGAATATAAAATGCGGGATTATAAACAAATTTGCACAGATTAAGTAAAAGAAGGCAGAATTTATAGATCAAAAAGTGTCATAGAGCGGTGCAATTTATGGGCACGTTTGTTAAGGCGTGGAAAATGAACGACGAAAATACGACAGCCCGGTATTACATTATCGCCGTAACATCTCGTCGACATTGTTGTACGAGATACAGCCGCTCGTTGACATCTATTGCGTGGGAGTCTATCAAGTGAACCGTGTTTGGACACGTGTATTTCGTTGGCCCTTTTTGCACTTTGCTTTGCAACCTTTTTTCCCCATTTTTTTAATTTAAATAAGTGAAATTTTCACTTATTGGCTGATTGAAACACTTTTTCACTTTAAAAAAGTCAAAAATCGCATTTTAGTGAAAATTTTTTTTAATTTTCAAAAAAGTGAAAAATTGTACTTTTTTTATAAGTGAAAGAAAATTGACTTTTCTATAAAGTGGAAAACTGGTTTTCGATGATTGGAGACAATTTTTTATTTTAAAAAAGTAAAAAATTGTACTTTTTCATATTGGTATAGTGGAGAAGACGTCGGACTATCACTTTGGAGACGTAAGTTCGATTCTCGGATAAATAGAATTTTTTCAATAAGATTCTAATTATATAATATAAAAATATATAAGAAAATAGAAAAATAATTGAGAAATTTAAATAATATATTGTATCATAATAAATTATATGTTGAGAAGAATAAATAAATTACATGGACCATAAGCAATTATTACTACATGCTAAATAAAAGTCTAATAAAAATTACAATCCCATTTACGAAACTGAGGATAATTTGACATCTATGTAGAAAAGAATTATATTTTAATGTAAGAAATTAGTACTACGTATAGTAAACAATTTTACATAATAGTTATATTTTCATCACGTAATTTAATAAATATTATAAAGCAGGATACAAGTTTTTACCATACCATATTATATAATATTTTATTATATTTTTTTACATGGATGTCAAGTTGTCCTCAGATTCATAAATATATAAATTTATGAAGAAATATATGAATTTATGAATATGTCTTTTTATTAGAAGTTATTATAATTTCTCTATCAAAATTATATTAATTAAAGAAATAGATTAGAATTAAGAAAAATATATTAGAAATATATTGTTAATATATTCTTAATATATTCTTAATATATTTTTAATATATTTTTTATTATAGGAACATATTCGAAATATATTAACTATATATTCACAATGTAATGCCAAAAAGGTAAATTTTAAGCATTGTGTAAGTATATTAAAAATATATTAAGAATCTAGTAAGGATATATTAAGAATATATTGTGAATATATTAACAATATATTCGCAATATGTTTTTCATGTTCCTAGGGTTTTATTGGACTTTTATTTAGCGTATAGGAAAAAGTTGTGTTTTCGATATACCCATAACCCACACGATCGAAAATATATTTCATAAATATATACAAAATATATTTTTTGTCAAAAAATATATTTCCGGTAATAAGTTGTATAAATGATATATACTTTAAATATAAATGTTAAGTACACTCAAAACTTTACATTGTAAAATTACAGTAAGTTTGCTTTCTATATTTTAATTCTTAATAGATTTCACAGTATATTTCAAATAAAATACTGTAATAATACATTTTTTGTGTTATTTTAAAGTGATATTAACTGGAAAACGTACTGTAAAATCACAGATGTCGTTTTGAGTGTATATTGTCCAAAAATATGTAAAAAATATATTTAAAATGTATAATTTGTATATTATATATATATAAAGCGGCAGAAAGTTGTATAAATTAAATATATTTTTGCATTTAATTTACATTTTTACATTTATATTTTCGATCGTGTGGGAAAATAATATTAATTATGAGACATCCGCAGCAAAAAGCATATATGCTTTTAAATCTATAGATTTCATTTTTGTCTAGTTTGCAACTTTTATATATTGTTAATATATTGTTAATATATTCTTAATATATTAAAAAATACATTAAAAATATATTATGAATACATTAAAAAATCAAGAGACACGATAGTGTCTCTGGCCAAGTGCAAAAAAAACGAACGTTTTTTGTATAATTGTACAGAAAAAATATATTCCGAATAATATTACCAATACATTCACAATACATTTGTCGTTTTGCTAGAGTTCATAAATAAATTTAATGTAATATTAAAAAGTCATCTGAAATGCTAATCGAACTAACGACGGAATTCATCGATGATAAATGAATGATGTAATGACGTGGAGAAGTAGTTAAAGGTGTCGTGAACGAAGCTTTGATCTGTCATCGACAGTTGCTTACCTACAACGACGACGTGGCCGAAAATTTGACCGTTGACAACGTGTGAGCAATTCCAGCGATGATGTCGGAACTGGTGTCGGCACTCGCGCAGTCCAAGCTCGGCACCTTCGCCAACAGCGGGCATCGCGTGCGGTGCCTTCCTGCACAGCTCCCGCTGATTCTTGCCCAATCCGGGAATACGAACGCAGATCGCCGCGCCAACTGCCATGGCACCGACCACCCTGCAAAAACCACACACACGCACAATCTCAGACAACTGCTTTTTAACATCAACAATAAATCCTGCCTTCGATCTCCAAGAAGATCGTATTACATAACATCCAACTTTGTCCTTTCGCTTGTTCTTTTTCCTTTTTCTTTTAACCCTTTTTCTTTTTTTTTTTTTTGGTTTTCGAAATCACCATTTCCACGTCGAATCATTACTTTATAGAAAGACGATTATCGTGTTACAAGTCCCGAGAACTTGAACTCAAATGAAGACTTCGTTTTCTCGGACGATGGATGGATTAATTAGTATGTACGCTGAGAATTTCGCTTCGTGTAGGAACTTTGTCTTGTTTTGCCGTTGGGATAAAAAGTGTGGCTAATCGTTTTTTCTCGTTGTTTTTTGAGATATAGACGTTATTTATGTTAAATGATTATGTTGGATAATTATAGCATTTTTTGCAGTAACATATCCCTCACGGATGAAGATATAAACAACAATTTTATGTTCTTTATATTATATAGCTTTATTGCTGCATTTTTATATACTGAGAGAAATATCTTGCTAAATATGCCGGACTTTTTTTGTTCACTCAGGATATATTTTAAATCTTGAATTAATTGCTGTATACAGCTATTGCAAATTTAATGAAACGGTGATTTATTTTGCTATTTTTTATTTTGGAAAATGTCATACAGTATTGCATTTGATTATTTTTGTTATAAAATAATTAAACTAATTTTCTTATTCATTTTTTAAAACGGCAAATATATTTAACGGTATAATATTATTTATATATATTTTAACGAATATATATAGAAATTGTATATATCTCAAACATAGTAAATTTTTGAAACATATTTTGTTTAAAAACATATATTAAATGTATCTAAAAATAATAATTGCTCATAAGTAATTTTTACCTTTTTCTTGCAATATCCGCAAAATGATTTGTAACATAGTAAAATTTAGTTCTAATAACTCAAAAAAATGTCATTAAATGTTACTCAGTGTAAAAGAACAAACAAACAAACAAAAAATTAATCAGATCAAATTTACATTAATTTTCAATCTTTTTTTAACGATTGCAAATTTAATAATATAGTTCCACAAAAAAAAAATAAAATTGTAAAAAGGTTCAATAATATTGCATATTTCTTGCATGTCTTAACTTTAGCATAGAAAGAAGATCCTCCATCATTTGTGTTGCCAGCTTAATCATTGAGTTTACCCCGACTACATCATTTACCTGTAGTTAGTGAACCTATAAATTCGACCCGATGAAAATATTATTTAAACATGCACCAATGGCCATCTCTATTATAACTCAACCTTCCACATTATCATATGAAAATTAAGATTTCATCGTGGTTTCGTGCAGCTATTGATTTAGCGTAAAGTCATACTTTCGTCACATGCAACATTAGGCAGCAAAAGGGGTTTCAATCGTTTGACTTTCCAAGAAGAAGATGACGAAGAAGCAGTATAAAAAAGAAGAAGAAGAAAAAAGTAAGGAAAAAAGGAAGATGAAGAAGCACGAAATTGGCTTGATTACAACGAGACTCGGGGCGAGACATTTGCATTGGAATGCGCGTCCAACGAGTAGCCGAAATTCCCGTGCGGATTGGTCGCGCGATGACCTCGTATGTGGTCATCCTTTGATGGACGTGGGAATCGCGGACAAACGGACGAAAAGGAAGTCCACGACTGAGCAATTACGACGATTATCATCGAACTCATAAATCGGCTAGAGATCGTTTTTCCGCGCCGCCATTCATCCAGTGTCAATTCCAGTGCTTCCAGCAAAAGTGTTAATCCTAGTAGAAATTTAAACTTGGCTACATCTAGGGCTTTTTTAGGCTTACCCTGTTCCAAGATTGGACAATTAATTTTTATTAGTTTTAACTGATAAAAATTAATTGAGAAAGAATAAATTATTATGGCATGGCCAGATAAGGGCCAGGCAAGGTTCTATAAGGGAAAATCGTAGTTTTAATAATGTTTAGTGGCAGAATTACGAAGATCTATATAAGGCTAATAAAAGTATGTCATTGATAGGGAAACCTCGGGAAGGCCTTTAAAATACCTTTATAGGGGTTTGTCAGGGCTTAACAAGGGCCAAAAGAACTACTATAACAATGATATAAATTATTTAAGAATTAATTCTTCAGGCATGCCCAGGTTATAATAAGGGCCATCGAAAGGCCACCCTAATCAACGACATTTGATTTTTTGTTAACGAATACGAAAAATTAAGCTCAATGCAGTGTATTAAATTTGCTAAATAATAACAAAAATGTGATTTTTTTTTATTTTCAATTACCCCATTCAATTATTTACCCTACTAAATAAGCCACCAATTCGGGCCCGGTATATAATCTACCTCTTCCTACCGTATCGAATCTAAATTAACACCGGAACACTAATCTCATCCTCAGACACAAACCGCTTATGTTTCTTTGTCCCGTACACCCCATTCCCTTGCAATAACTGCCGAAACTTCAAGAGAGCGAGAGTGTTCGACTTCTGGCGTGCTCGTTTTTCTTTTTTTTTTTTTTCTTTCTTTCGTCTTCTTTTTCGAATTAACACGAACACGTAATTCAAAGGTGCGAGGAACAAGAGCAAGCTGGACTGCCGCTGAGCGGCATCTTCGCTCTCTTTAATTATACCTCCCCGGTGACGTCACTCGTTATTTCGTTTAGACACGCTTAGCTCATTGTGGCATTTCAGCAATTTCATATATACATGTATTTCATGGCAGCCCGATCGAATCCACAAAATTGCCTAATTATAATTTATATTGCTTTGCATTCTGCATAAATGTAATCTATTTGTTTTAAAAAGTTTGGTTTTCCCAATATGGGTCTACATCTTAGATTCTTAATGAGATATTGGCCTAACTAAGCCTTAACATGGGCCTAGTTAGGCCAAGACTGGTCCTCAATATGGCCTTGATTAAGCCCTATATTGGCCCTGGTAGGTCTTATATTGGTCCTAAATATGGCCATGATAAGGTCCTGTATTGGTTCTAAATATGGCCCGTATTAGGTCCTGTATTTGCCATGACTCAATATGGCCTTGATTAAGTCCTATATTGGCCTAGGTTAGGTTCTATATTGGTTCTAAATATGGCCCTTATAAGGTCCTATATTGACCCTCAATATGGTCCTGATTAAGCCTTATATTGGCCCTGACTAAGCCCTGCATTGGTCCTAAATATGGCCCAGATAAGGTCCTATATTGGTCCTAAATATGGCCCTGATAAAGTCCTATATTGACCCTCAGTATGGCCCTAATTAAGCTCTATATTGGCCCTGATTAAATCCTGTATTGACCCTGATTAAGCCCTGTATTGACCTTGATTAAACCCTATATTGACCTTGGTTAGGTCGCATATTGGTCCTAAATATGGCTCTGATAAGGTCCTATATTGACCCTCAATATAACACTCTGAATCTGTCCTCAATATGGCCCGTTCCAACCATACAACAAATTAGATAATATTGGCCCTATCTAGGCTTACCCATATCTAAGTGAACCCGCACTTTATATATCCCCTGTTTTTTAACTTGGCATGCCATGTTACTTTAATTTTACAAGTTCAAAAGAATGTTTATTTATGTGTCCCAACTGTCTTCATAATTTGCGCGCATTAGTTTCGATTAGTCGTAGCTATGAAATTATATAGTATTGAGAAATTTATGGTATGGATATAAACGAATAAACAATGAAAATTTCTGTGATCGTCACAATAGATTTATGGCTGCGTTCAGAAGCTAAGCGTGCGTACTATCATCACGTAATGTATAACATTACCGCTTCGGGACTAATGATACGCTATTTGCACGGAAACTGAACGCGAAGAGTGCAATTCTGTCCGCATACGATTGGATCAATGCAATTTATAGACGTAATAGACTTCTTTTTTGTCTGCGAATTTTGCGGCGAACGAAAAAAGTCAAATTGCAGAGCTTCTCATCGTAAAATTACATTTAATTGATCGCAAAAATTAGCCACTTTATCAAAATTAATAACAACATTTAAATTTAACAAAAGTAAAACAAAAAAATAAAAACAAAAAAAAATGTACTGACTTTTTTTTCGAAAATTATACAAATCATCGCATACTTTTTTCTCACAATAAATTTGACATAATTGCCATAATAACAGCGTGTAAAAGAATGTTGAAAGTTTCAACATAAAAGATAAGAGAACTTAATTTGCAATAATTAATATGATGATTGCGGGAAGTTGATTGAACTTTGATCAATGGGAAATTGGTTTCATTTCAACTGTCGTAATTGGAGAGTTTTTACTGTTAAAAATGTCGCAGTAAATATTCACTTTTCTGTCTTGAAGTTAAGCACAATACAAATTGCAGTGCCATCGGCTCGCGATCATGACCAACCGCGACGACTGCAAATCGCGCGAAATGATTGCTCTTTTGCATGCACGATGCGCCGTTGATTTGCATAATTACAGGCGGAACCCTTCATTAGTTAGCTACTGCTGATTGAGGGTTACTTTGTTAAAATGCTCGAAACCATTACGAAAAGTTGTTATGCTTTTTGCCGCGCATTTTTGCCACTTTACATATATAGAAAATATAAAGTAACGCGTAGGATGATTTGAAATAAATATAATAATTATTAACCTCAATTAGCCCCTAAAGATATGCAAAACATTTGCACGCAAAGCAATTAAAATTTTAACACTTATATAATGATTTAATAATAGATTATTTATCGATACCATCAATGCATCATCATTTATCACTGACACATTTGTGGTTATTAATGGTCATTAGTCATTTATTTTGAATTATCCTGTTGTACTGATATATGTATAAATACATACTTAATATGCTTTTGCAAGATGAAAATGTAGTAACAAGTTGCGATATATGTAAAATGCTACTGAAGCATGTTGGAGATAAGCTGCGCCATGTTCGATGTTGTCGATGTCGCCATCTACGTATTGCATTGCGTTTTCTAAATTTGTACTATATTCGCATTATACGTTTGATTCAGTTTATTTAAAATAAAAAACTAGTTTAATACAAAAATTACTGTTTTTAACAGAATGGAATCACAAAGACGAGTTTGACTGTTTTACAAACTGTAAATATTATGTTTCAGTAAATGTAAACAATCCAAACAAAACAGTAAACATTTCACCAAAATATTTTGTTTTGTTTACATTGTTTTGTTTACATTTATGTTGACATAGTTTTGTTTACATTCTATTATGTACATTAGTTTGTTTACATTGATATGTTTATATTATTATGTTTAAATTGTTATGTTTACATCGTTTTGTTTACATTCTTATGTTTGTAATGTTTTGTTTACATTGTTATGTTTGCACTGTTTTATTTATATTTTTTATTTACCTTGTCTTGTTAACATACTTTTATTTACATTATTTTATTTAGATTGTTATTTTTACATTGTTTTGTTTACATTGTCTGGGATATAAAAATTACACGTATATCCCACCATTACAATACTTTCTTGTAAATTTAATAAGAACAATTATTTTGAGTGTATGGTATAACTGATTTTCGATCATTATTTATAAACTTAATATGATGTCATTTCGCCACCTCGACTGGAGTCTGAAATTATCTGCTAACGCTTGAAAAACGATCGTGTGAAGATATAGGCGTACAGTTGACACTCGTTTATAAATTTGACGTCAACGAATAATTAAACAAAAAGGAAAAGTGAGGACAAAAAGAAAAGAACGCGAAAGGGGAAATTGCGATTGCTGATAGGCGGGTATTTATATAGAAGCGACTTGGCGATCATCGCTCGTGAATCTTCTCTCGCGAGATAAGAGGGCTGGCTCGTTAAAAACACGTCGTTCCAGGATGACGAAAGTTCTCGCGTGCGCATGCGCGTTTTTGTTCGTTCGATCGCGTGCGATAGTCGATCAGCTTTTAATTGTCTTCGATCAATATTTTATTGCGTATTATTCGGCAAAAATGCTATACATTTCTACAGAAGCACAGTAGGCTTACGATATATCGTATGTCGATATATCGTACATCGATATATCGAATGTATATATCGTATATCGATATATCGAATGTATATATATATCGTATATCGATATGTCATGTATCGATATATCGTATATCGATATATCGAATGTATATATATCGTATATCGATATGTCATGTATCGATATATCGTATATCGATATATCGAATGTATATATATCGTATATCGATATGTCATGTATCGATATATCGACTTTCGAACATTTTGGAAAAAGAAATTATAATAATACATTAATTTTTATTATAAATTTTTTAATAAAAAAATTGGTTAAGATAAGTTAAAATTGTTTTTTATTATTTCATTTTTATACAAATGCAATTTTATATCATTTTATTGTACATACTTCCCGTGCGGTTTCCCTTTGGCGCAGAACATGCAAAACGGTCGACCAATAAATGTCACTTTTACTACCTGCTATTACATATGTGACTATTCAACGCGTTGACTTGCCATAATTATCCTTAAAAGCGACCATACTAACGCTCTTCGTTGGTATTAAAAAAAATATTTATATGCGTGACAATTATGTAACTCGAATTTCAACAGAGTCCACTTCATTATAGCACATACATACGTATTAAAAAAAAATTAAGATTTATGTGAAATAGTAATTTGTTAAAAATAGACAGTTAAAGAATGGCAAGGAAAAAAATGGTGATTTAAAAAGTCGATTTCCTGAATTTTAAAAAAAAGGTACAATCATGAAAATCAATCACATAAATTACGACAAATTACCGTAAAATTAACGAAAATGAAGTTTATTCAAGTGCCATGAATGGTCATATACATTATGCAATAAGTTTTTCGACCTAACAGTGATTTCTATGACTCAGTTCATTCTCTCATATTAAATTACCATAAATATACCAAATTCAAAGCCTTATTCAATGCATAACACGGAAGTGTCAAGTCCAAAACGTATGATAATAAAGTGTCAACAAATACACTTTTACAAACTCAAAAAAATGTCATTCTTCCTTTAACTTGCCACATTTATCACGTTTTCTTTAACTAATTGCTTCCCCGAATTTCACCTATTATATATAAAAATGAAAAAATAAAATATTGTTCATTTTTATTTTCTATAAAATAAATATTTTAGTTTCTTAAAATATTATGTAAATAATGTATAATATATATTATATTATTATTTATTTTTAAACATATTTTTAAGTTTATTTAATAATATTGATATATGATTATATTATATTAAAATATTAAGAATATATATATTTTAAAATTTTAAATATTTTCGAAAATATATTTTTTATTCTTTTTGAGGGTTAAATTAAAATCTATTATTTTCGTTTTTTTTTGTTTTTTAGTTGCCGATTTGATTCGTTTAATTATATGCCGTACGGAAACACAAACTATATAACTTTTTATATGTAAATATATTTCTGCATATATTTTGCAAATATATTTAGACTAATATTTGAACGAATATATTTCAGAAATATATTTCAAATATATATCAACTATATAACTTTATCTTGTGGAAATGAAATAATTTGAGACCGGTGTTTCGAGATCGATATTATGAGACCGATATTAAAAGGTCGGTATTTTGAAATCGGTATTATGAGACCGGTATTTTGAGACCGATATTAAAAGATCGGTATTTTGAGATCGACATTAAGAGATCGGTATTATGAGACCGATATTTTGAGATCAGTATTATATTAGATCGATATTATGAGATCGGTATTTTGAGA
>JABFPJ010001548.1:0-14100 GCA_022817425.1 Gryon sp. ZL-2020 | reverse complement strand
CGGTATTTTGAGACCGATATTAAAAGATCGGTATTTTGAGATCGACATTAAGAGATCGGTATTATGAGACCGATATTTTGAGATCAGTATTATATTAGATCGATATTATGAGATCGGTATTTTGAGACCGATATTAAGAGATCACTGTTTTGAGATCAGAATTATTAGATCGATATTATGTTTTTTACTGCTAATACATATTTAAAAATATATAACTAATGTTTTGTATGCAAAAATATTTTTGTTTATATTTTACAAATATATTTAGTCTATTATTTGTACAAATATATTTCAGAAATATATTTTGAATACATATTAAATATATAACTTTTTGTCAAAAATATATGTACACATATTCACATACACTTTTGCATAAAATTTCGAAAATCATTTTCTTCCGTTAGGGTTCTTTTCCGGCGAACTTAAGTTGCGCGCATCGTCATAGAAAAATGCGCGCTGAATGAGATCTGAATGGGGTCCGCGTTGGCCGCCACCGCGCAGCCTCTGATAAATTAGCAATTCAATAAAAGACCCCCGTATATGATAAATTGGCGTAGATACAAAGAAACCATTTATCACAACAGTTTAACTGAATTACTTCGAGAGAGTTTGTATTTCAATTGATAATTTGATAATAACGCGATAAACAAACACGAACGCATAGTCCAGAAACAAGTTCTGAAAGTTGTCTCCGCGCGGACAAAAAGTCATTTTTTCAGCCATAAACCGCAGAAAATAAATAATACAAAAGAAAAAATGTGTATCGACTTAGCATATATTTCTGTGCGGATTACGAAAAAAAAAACGACTAATTAACTTTTTTTCGTGTATTAAGCACTCGTAATTAAGTGAAAGGGATCGTATATATTTTCAAGGTTCGTTTGCAAATGTGTATGCAAAAACAATGTAATTAAGTTTCCCGGCAGTTAATCCGCGCTGGTATGTCAAAAAATGTGTTCAAACACAAATGTTGAGAAAACGTTATAGTCGCGACGAATAAATATTGCCGGCGCACTTAGTCAATCTCGAATCGTTATCTGCGCAAGAAGTGATGCCAAGTGGACATGCATATTAGCGTAGCCAAAGAACTTATTGCACTCGTAACTAATTCATTTGCTCTCAAAAGTCGCCTTTTTCTAAATATAATTTCATATCGAATTTTATATCGACGTTTGATTTTGAAAATGATTATTTTTTGTGGTTTCATTCGCATCGAGTTTTTTTTTTCTTATTGTGGATATGGAGAGTTGCGGTTATCAAACAGTCAACGAGTGTATTATATGGAACTACTTAATACATATGCAATTCAATTTGATACATATGTAATTTCGATGTTTTTGTAATTATTTGTGGTCGATTTTTGCGTCGATGATTTACTGATGATTGGCCATTTTTCTCACTTACTATAAGTTTATCTTGCGGAAATAAAATAATATGAGACCGGTGTTTTGAGATCGGTATTAAGAAATCGGTATTTTGAGATCAGTATTATTAGTTCGATATTATGAGATCGTTTTTTTGAGACCGATATTAAGACATCGGTTTTGATTTCGATTTGAGATCGAAATGGTGAGATTGGTATTATGAGATCGGTATTATTAAATCGGTATTTCAAGACCAATATTAAGCGATCAGTATTATTAGATCGATATTATGAGATCGTTATTTTGAGACCAAAATTAACAGATTGGTATTCTGAGGTCGTTATTTTGAGCCCGATACTAAGACATCAGTATTTTGAGATCGAAATGGTGAGATTGGTATTATGAGATCAATATTATTAAATCGGTATTTTGAGACCAATATTAAGCGATCAGTATTATTAGATCGATATTATGAGATCGTTATTTTGAGACCGATATTAAGAGATCGTTTTTTTCAGATCAGTATTTTTATATCGATATTATAAGTGTGGTATTTTGAGATCGATATTATAAGATCGGTATTATGAGACCGGTATTTTGAGACCGATATAAAGAAATCGGTATTTTAAGATCGAAATAATGCGATCGGTATTATGAGATGGATACTTTCGACATCGTTATTTCCAATATTAATATATTGCTGTCTCTTAAGTACGATATTTTATTTATCATCTTTTAAACGCATCGCCATCGAGATTACATAAATAAATTTCAATTTCATTTCTCATTAAAATTTTGTACTGCAAAAAAAAGTAGTTGTCATTTCATTGTAATGCTGTAAGTTCAATTAGCTATAAATTATAAGAAATGAAACGAACTTATATTATCGCATTGGCCGATCGGCAACAACTTATTTAAATAGGTTGTAATAGCCAGTTGAATGTTGTTCACGTCGCGCCACGTTGTAAATAATTATAGACAAGCCAATTGTAATGGGCCGGTTAACAAATTTGCGTTATAATAAGCGCGTTAAAGGTGTGCGCGCGCGGCAAACATATTTGCGGCTAACTGATTCTGCAGACTTGACGTTTGCTCTTAACCGAGGGACTAATTAAAAGAATCCATCTAGGGTTCTCAGTCAGATAAGATCGCTTCATTCCGCAACACGAGGAAATATTTCGATCTTCCTACCGATCTTCCTTGCGCTGCTTCTTTTGGAAATTCAACCGCCGAGGCAATTTAATGGCATTGAAAATTCATCTTACAACGGGGCGAGTTTTGTTTCTGAAAAACGCTTTGTTTTTTAAGTTGACACTCGAAGGCTGCAATTAAGTCTTAATTAGATGATTTTCAAGATCGAGTTAAGATCAGTTTGATCTTTCATTTTTTTCGCTTATTCAGTGTTATTTTTGTCGGCATTTTTTATCTAATCACATTTTGGTACACATTTTGAATAGATTTTTTATTTTATTTTTATTTTATTTTTTTTATTATTATTATTTATTACTATTGTTTATTATTATTTTATTTTATTATTATTATTATTATTTATGTATTGTTTTATTACTAATTTATTTCTAATTTATTTTATAATAATAATATAAAAGTTACCATCTTTTCTGTTAAAAATAGTCGTTCTTCTACAATTAATATTTCAATAAACAATTTGAGATATTAATTAAGATATTAATTAATTTACTTTAAATAATTAAATAAAATTAATTTAAGACATTCTAAAAAAGTCATTTCATGATAGCCTTACCTCAAACATTTTCTTGATTTTAATTTTATTGAATTTGTATTTGTAAGTGAAAATTAAATTTTTTTTATATTAAAATTAAAAAAAAATTATTTTAGTTGAAAAACTAAAAGCAGTGCTTATTACCATCCACGATGTGGGAATCACTTGTCCAGCGTGATTTTCCCCACGCGACTGTAATCGACGAATTATGCACAAGTACTTAGCTCCATTTTTCTCTTGGCTCACGACAAAGATAAGCCACACATCCACGAAGACTTCCAGTTTGCAAAATTGACCACTACGAAGATAGTTTTATAATGCTCAACTTTCCTTCTTTTGGCCTTATTATCATGCACAGATCTTGATTCGATCGAACAAAAAATTAATATGTCAGCTTAATATGTCGTTATACGCAATTAAGTAAAGTTTAGTATAAAATAAAAACTTTGGTATGAAAGTATCATGTTTTAAATGAGGAGCTAAGTTGATAATTTTCATTTTATAAAGTATGAAAAAATTGTGTTGTCTATTTTGAAATTCGTTATGAAATTAAACTGGAAAATAAAGATACTGTAGATAATGTAGATTATTTATTTAATTTTATAATTATAATTAAATATTTAGTGTGTGAAAAAGAATCAAAAACATCAATTGAACTAATTCGTTTGTTTACTTGAATCAATTACAAAAATATTTTGGGTTAAAATTTATTTTCAGTTATTTATATTATTATTTTGTTTTATACTCTATTTTCATATCTTCCAAAATAATGTGATAAACAAAGAAATACTTATGTTTACATATGAAGTAAACAAAGACAAATAAACATAAATACCGTATTTTCTTACTTTTTTCCTTTATTTAATGTCAACAATACACATATTTGAACATAAATACAAATTCACACTACTTTTCATGTTTTCTTTTAATATTTGCATTTTTAATCTTGGCGTCGACAAACTACCGTTTGTCTTGATGATTTTTGTAAACATTCATCTAATTTATATCTTTTAATAATTCATTTAATTTAAATACAATGATTTATTTTTGGGCTGACAATTAATTAAACATATTATTTGAAGCCAAATAAAATATAAAATAAGAATATATTTATACATAAAATGCATACTTTTTTATATGTAAAAAGCGGCAAAAAATCACACTTAAATATATATTTTACGTATACAATTTAAAATATATTTTAAATATATTTGTTGTATTTGACATATTTACAAAATATATATAAAAAATATAAATATTTTGCCGGAAAAATATTGAATACATACAATATATTTAAATATAATATTTTTGCTAATATTTCTAAATATATATTTTTATCACGAAGAATTGGAATGCAACATCTCAAGGATATTTTCTCAAACAAAGTTGTAAAGTCGATGGGGAGGAAAAATGTGCATTGTGTGATGGCACGCAGTCACGTTAATGATCGTACATGTCATTTTTATAAATTGCACCCTATCAAAACATTGTACTTTGGCGAACAAAAAGTAATATGCAAATTGTTCGGTGTACCGGACTGGAGCCGCGTGCGATTGCGCGCGCGCGCCCACATAAAGTTTCTCGACAAACAGTCTTATTTTAGCCGGTTAAAAATGTGTCCTTATAATATTAAAGACAGGCGCCTCGCGTCAAAGCAAGAAGATCGGCGCATTGAGGATACTGTCTATGATATGATAATGGCCGGCGCGGCCTTTCGATTATGCATGTAGGTTCATGTATGATAATTTGGCAAGACAAAGCCGCATTGTCGACACATAAATTGAATCGCCCTCTCCTCCCCCCCCCCCTCCTTTTCCCAACTTCTTCTGTACCCTTTCGTGGAACGCCCACTGCCGCAGATTCTTTTCCATCCGAACGCATATATCCTGCACTTCAACGTCGTTATCCTCATCGAACTCTCGCGATGCCGCATTCAACTATCGACTTACTTAAAAATAGAGCAGGGTCATATGAGGGGAGGCAAAATACATTTTTTTTTAGGTTATCCAGGTCAAAATTTCTCATATGAGAAATCGAGTCATCATCAATTCATCATATGATTTCTCATTTGATTATTATACAATTAAACTAGATTATATATGTAATTTAAACAGTAAAGAGAATTGTTTTTGAAATTTCATAATTTCCAACATTTCAAAATGTGCATTTTTGGCGCCTTTTGGTAATCACAAAAATTGTATATTTATATTAACGTTACGCTATCAAAACGAAAAATATATTGCGAATATATTTTTAATTTATTCTTAATACTTTCTTAATATATTTTTAATATAATTTTTAATATAGGAACATATTTTAAATATATTAAAAATATATTCACGATAAATTTTTAATATATTAAAAAAGTCAAATTAGCCATAAAGGTAAATTTGAAGCATTTTTTTTAATATATTAAAAATATATTAAGAAGCTAATTAGAATATATTAAAAATATTATAAAGAAGCTAATTAGAATATATTATGAATATATCAATAGCAAAACGAAAATATATTGTCAATATATTCTTAATATATTATCTCTATAAAAATACATTAATATATTTCTTAATATATAATAAGCATTTTTTATTTCAATTATATTAAAAACGTATTATGAATAGATTGAGAATATATTATAAATATATTAAAAATATATTACGAATATATTAAAAATATACATTCAGAATAATTAATTGGCGGCTTTGTATTGCTTACGAGAAAAACTTACAAAGAGTATAACTTTCGGCAAAGTATTTTGCCGCAAGGTGGCACTTTATAAGTATTTCTCGTAAGAAAGATGAAGACAGAAATATATAAATTAACTCTCTAACATTTGTATTAATTTACTATTATTACTATTATTATCATTCATACTTCCTTGATAGTTCACCTTCAAATTTTTCTCCCGAATTTTTTTCATTTTTTCTTTCATACCTTATCAACTTTCGAATTGCGTCTTTTCCAATAATCATCAGTTAAAAATCGTACATTTCCGTCGGAATTTCGCAATCACATATATAACAGCGCGCAATAAATCAATTATCGTCAGTTTAAAGCCAACTGATTTACGGCGTAGGCGATGTTAATTAATAATAGGTCGAATTGTTATTAACGGCGGCGAACGAATGTTTTGAATGCGCTTTTAATGCGCAATAAAGTCGCGCTGTGGGTATAAAAATTTAACGAGCGCGAAAGAAAAGGGCCGATAAAAGTTTGGCGGATGATCTTGGGCGGTGCAACAAACCAAAAAAGAAAAAAAAAAGAATGATCTCCGGTCAAAAATTATGGTCTAATAAATACGTCGTTAATGTGGGAAGACGTTTGCTTAATTCTTGTAACACGTAGAAGCTTTTAGCGAAACACCGTCGGAGCACGTGTTTCGCACGCACGGAATACAGTGTCCTTCTATATATAATAGGCACTTTATATGTGTATATATTTATTGATATCTTTGGGATCTGTATCCTGCGCTAGGAAGTATATATCGGTGGAAGGTATATCTGACCAAGAATCTTGAAAACGTCTTGATGAAAGGCGCCCCGAGAATTATTGGCCTGCTTTAATCTCGCTTCGGTATTTTCGGCATCGGCGGTCCTGTAGTTGCGAAATTTTATTTCATTTTACAGCAGTTGCAATATGCTTATTTGTATACGCGCTTGGGATTTGCTATATTTAGCTACATAAGGTTGTAATACTGGCATGGCACTGGCATGGCACTGGCATGGCACTCGCATGGCACTCGCATGGCACTGGCATGGCACTCGCATGGCACTCGCATGGCACTCGCATGGCACTCGCATGGCACTCGCATGGCACTCGCATGGCACTCGCATGGCACTCGCATGGCACTCGCATGGCACTCGCATGGCACTGTCATGGCACTGGCATGGCACTGGCATGGCAGATTTTCCAAACAGTATCTTTTAGAGGATACATAACCTTTCATTTAAAAACAAGAACTGTGATTTTCGATGGTTGATTAAATAATATAATATAATAAAAAATGCTTAATTGTTTGACTACGACTATTCTGCAAGATATTTCTCTTAGTGAAGGGTTCATTTGACTTGTCCTTTGTGATGCTCTTCGGGTTCGTTTATGAAGTGAATTCCAATTCACTTTTACGGTTTAATTAAGAAAAGCTTTTTGGACAAAATGTTTTTGATAAAAGTGTTTTAATCTTGCTTATATTACAGCAGAGAAATATGATAAAAAAAAGAAGAAGAGGTTAAATGTAATTTTGTTAATTGTGTACAACATATCGCTCATTTATCACTAATTCTCATAAGATTTTTATCTTTCGCAATTTTACGATCCAACACGGCATTCTTTTTCCATGTACGCTTTCGTAAAAGTACCTTTAACCATCGGTTTATTATGCTTCGCTAAACTATCAGCACTTTTACTTACGAAACCATACGATCCACTTTTTAAATATCCTCTCAAAAACATCGTACTCTTATTTTGTAAATTACTTTAATTTTGCCTTTTGCTTTTGGTTCCAATAATTTTTATTAAAATATTAAAAAAATATAGAATAATATTTAAAGTTGAACAAAATTTTTTTTTACTTTGTAGTAAATAAAATCAGAAAAAGTATGAAATTTTAATTTGAGAAAAATATAACAATCATTTCCGAATGATTTCAATGTTCAATGTTACAATTCTTTCGTGTAAATGTTATTGTCGGAATACTTGAATTATAAAATAAATCGATTAATCCGCTTGACAAACACATGATCGACGATGTATATTATAAACCCGGACATGCATGATAATTTCAACACTGCCGTCAAATTATCCTCGTGTGCATATATAATATTGGAGTAATTTAATTTTTTCTTTCACCAAATAAGATACTGTCGTTTAAAATCTGAGGTTCCAATTTCCGATGACGCAAACGGTTCATCTTACATGCCAAAGCTTAATAAAGTCAGCCAAAAATGGAAATGCTTAATTGATTATGGCGATAATAATTGTTTAATTCATTTCTTAATTTGGATTATATTAATCATTACATTAATCTATACAGTCAAGAAAAAGATTTGTTAATATTTAGTAGACTAGCAACAGATAAATATATTCTTAATATATTTTTAATATATTAGGAATTCTTAATATATTTTTAATATATTCTTAATATAATTCAAATATATTTTAGATATAAAAATATATTTTTGCATTTATTTTGCAAATACTTTTTTCACAAATATACTTTAGAAATATATTTTATTGTTTAATATTTTTTAATATATTAAGCAATATATTCTTAATATATTCATAATACAATCATAATATATTTTTAAGATATCTAAAAAATGCTTCAAATTTATCTTTTTGGCTAATTTTATTAATTTAATATATCATATAACAATATATCGTGAATATATTTTTAATATATTAAGAATATGTTAATATATCAAAAATATATAAACAATATATTGATAATATATTCACAATCTATTTTTCGTTTTGACAGTATTTCGAAGTTATGTTTTCTTCCATTTAAACTGAAATTTTATATACCATGTCCTATTAATTAAGACTTTTTTCGAGTACTAGAAAAACTTCTTAAGAAATTAACATTAAATCAAGAAATGATTGTCACGAGAAACTTCAATTTCACAACAGTTCAAATTAAACGCAACCACTGATTCGTAACGCAAAACGTGGCGGAAAGAAAGAAAATCGAAAACCAAATTCCTCGAGTTAGAGTGTCATTTCGCGTCAATAAAAACGAGAAAATATCGATAACCTCCGAGGTAAACACTCGGCGTAACATAAAGCGTGTGTCAGGCCGGAAATGCATAACTTAGTATCAAACTGGACGACTGAGGGTTAATCGCTGAAAATATGTTGATATTAAGAACCCAAACGCGAATGCTGCGCTTTAAGTATAATTTCGCGGATTAGCGTACGCGCGTGAATAAAGTCCACGGACGGACAATTTTGACACGCTGGACACCGAAACTGGAATAAGAAGGATTAGGAAAAAAAGGGGATACGCTTGGAACGAGATTATTACGAGACTTTGAACGAAAAATAACCTTAGGACATATAATAGTGTCATTTTGACGATAGTTTGTATGATAAGACGACGTTTGATTAACGATTAAAAGTCAGCTTTTTTTATTATTTTCTTCGAACTGGAATATTTGGGAATTTGGATGTTTTAAGTAGAGGATCATTTTATATTTCAGATTGTAGTGCGTTTTTATATGTAGAATGTTGATGATCTAATTGAAAGAAAAAATGTCGCAAAATCTATTGGAAAAAACGGTGAAATATGAATGGAATATCAAGATTTCCTAGCAAAACAAAAAATATATTTGGAATATATTGTTAATATATTCTAAATATACTTTTTCTATAAAAATATATTCTTAATATATTCATAATATATTTTTGATATATTTAAAAATGTTCCAAATGTACTTGTTTAAAATTATATCGTGAATATATTAAGAATATATTAAAAGTATGTATTCTTAATATATTAAAACTATATTAAGAATATATTAACAATATATTCGCAATATATTTTTCGTTTTAATAGGGTTGAATTAGACAGTTTCATTTGGCAACTAAACACATTTTTGAAAGTCAAACTATATAAAAATCATATATGGAATATACAAAACAATGAAAGCAAAATTTTGCTAAATTTTGCAATATATTTGCAATATAATCTGAATATATTTTTTCTATAAAAATATATTATTCTTAATATGTTACGAATATATCATCTTAATAGAATCATAATATATTTTTAATATATTTATGAAATGCTTCAAATATACCTTTTTTGCATTAAATCGCGAATGCCAATATATTAAGAAATATATTAAGAATATATTTTTATAGAAAACATATATTGAGATTATATTCGTTTTGCTATGGATATATTCGTAATATATTTTTAATATATTTAGAATAAGTTTCTATATTAAAAAATATATTAAAAATACGTTAAGAATATAATAAGAATATATTAAAATTATATCATGAATATAATAACACATTATATTCACAATATATTTTTCATTTTGATAGGGCAAATGGCATATATTTAGAATACCAAATTACATTTTTGACCGTGAGGGATATATTTAATGTAATTAAATATATTTTTATAAATATATAATTCAAAATATATTTGCAAAATATATGCACAAAATATAATTAACATATAAACATATGTATGTCAAATATATGTTAGCGGCAAAAATTTATATATTTTACATACATTTTGATATATATTTTTGCCTCACAAGTTATTTAACCTCAAAAATGTATTTGCAAAATTTGATTTTGCATTTGGTCACTGTATTTTATCCAATCGACACGTTTAAGTATATTTAAAGCTCCGACCTGTTTATCGCATATGCGGTGGCAGAATGTACGTATATCCGCGAGTTTACTGTACAATAATTTAGCGCGTATCTAGCGTCGAGAGTTTATCTCGTTGTGCCACAAAAGCGATCTACCGTTGCCACCGCGCGATTAAATGCCCCAACACTTTAAAATTATTCGTTCGCTTTACGAAATTATTATACGTTGTTCATGTTTTCTGTGACTTCATGGACTTTGCGGTGCGATCTCATATGAAACTGAATTAAAAAAAAAAGCACGATCGAGTTTATATGTCGCGGTTTGCGATACACGTTATTGAAACGTCTTTTTAATTTACTCGCAGATATCGAGTGCAGGACTTTTTTGTCGCTCAATTCTCTCGCACGGTCATTTTCATAAATAAGGATTTGTGGCTTTTGCGTTTTAAGTTTTTTATGCGATACGCGATTTTACTGTAAGAAAAAAAAAGAAAAAAATATTATTGAACATATGTGAAAGTGAAACTGTTCTGCAAAAACGTTAAATTATATTGTATGACTTAATTTATCGAAATTATATTTTAATGGCAAAAAGTAGTTGATAAAAACCCGTACAAACAAAGTATATATTGAAAAATATAACTTTTTTCTAAAATATATGCGAAAATATATATCAAATATATTTGTTTATATATTAATATATTTTTGCATAAATTTTTGAAAATATATTTTGAATATATATTAAATATATAATTAATATTATTAATGTATAAATTGGAATATATTATATATGCATATATAAATATACCCACATATTCAAAATATATATTTATATATGTTTATGTAATTATTCAAGAAATATATTTTCGTTTGTTAGTATAAAATAAATCACTCAGGAAATGTTAAAATAAATATATATATTTTTCATAATGATGCTGTTTAAGTAAAAAAATAAATTTTTGTACATTTGCATTGCAAATTAGCGACGAAATAATATATTGTGAGAAATTTATGACTATCAACACACAATTTCAATTGAGCAGCCACACAGTAGGTTGGCAGAGGTATTTTAGTAGGAAGTTGGGTAGGATGGCGAACAGTTCACTATATATCCATAGCATTATGGATGCTTTAGATGTAATAGACGATACTCGATATGATTACGATCTTGCGACTTTAGAAATGAAAAACATTGAGTGCGAGTTATAGAATTTCATAATTGGTAGCTAAATAATGATTTAACTAGTTTGCGGGAGCGATAGTTTGCTCGGGTTGTAAATCAAGATATTTTGTTACATAGATCTGATGATGAAATAATGTCATAAATAAATAACATTAAAAGATATGTCACTTTAACATTGCAAGGAAACTACAGTCAATTACAGACTATGATAAATGTTGTATAAGCAATCTAAGACTATTTACTAACTATTAAATTTTACTTAATTGAAGTTTGATACATAAGCAGGTTGTTGTGCAGCTTTGCAAATATATTTTATGGAAGACATTTTCATTAGATAAAACTTGCTATTTTGCATATATATATATTCCTATATATTCCCTATGAAATCCTTATAAAATCCTTATGAATTCCTATGAAATCCCTACAAAATCCCTACAAAATCCCTATGAAATCCATATGAAATTCATATGAAATCCCTATGTATTCCTATGAAATCCCTGTTAAATCCCGATGAATTCTCATAAAATCCCTATGAATTCCTATGAAATCCCGATGAATTCTCATTAAATCCCTATGAATTCCTTATGAAATTCCGATGAATTCTCATTAAATCCCTATGAAATTCATACGAAATCCTTATGAAATCCCTACGAAATCCCTACAAGACTTCCATCCCATCTAAGAATTCGTAAGAAATTCCTATGAAATCTCTATGAAATTTCTATGAAATTCTATGAAATTCCTATGAAATCTCTATGAAATCCCTGTGAATTCCTATAAAATTCCTACGCAATCCTTATGAATTCCTATAGTAAACTTATGAATTCTTATCAAATCCGTACGAAATCCTTATGAAATCCATATTAAATCCTTATGAAATCCCTATTAAATCCCTATGAAATTCATATGAAATCCTTATGAAATCTCTACGCAATCCCTACAAAATCTCTATGAAATCCCTATGAATTCCTATGAAATCCCGATGAATTCTCATGAAATCCCTATGAATTCCTTATGAAATCCCGATGAGTTCTCATTAAATCCCTATGAAATTCATACGAAATCCTTATGAAATCCCTACGAAATCCCTACAAGAATTCCATCCCATCTAAGAATTCGTAAGAAATCCCTATGAAATCTCTATGAAATTTCTATGAAATACCTGTGAATTCCTATAAAATTCCTACGAAATCCTTATGAATTCCTATGGTAAACTTATGAATTCTTATCAAATCCGTACGAAATCCTTATGAAATCCCTATTAAATCCTTATGAAATCCCTATTAAATCCCTTTGAAATTCATATGAAATCCTTATGAAATCCCAACGAAATCCCTACAAAATCTCTATGAAATTCCTATGAAATCTCTACGAAATCCCTGTGAATTCCTATAAAATTCCTACGAAATCCTTATGTATTCCTATGGTAAACTTATGAATTCTTATCAAATTCGTACGAAATCCTTATGAAATCTCTATTAAATCCTTATGAAATCCTATTAAATCCCTATGAAATCCTTATGAAATCCTTATGAATTCTTATGAAACCCTTATGGATTCCTATGAAATCCTTATAAAATCCCTATGAAGTCATTATGAAATCCCTATGAATTCTTATAAAATCCATATGAAGTCCCTATGAAATCACTATGAATTTTTAATTTGTTTAATAAATAAAATTTATTTTTCCAGCGTACATTTGCCTCAATATATACGTAATGTACTTGTGGCAAAAGGCTGTGGCGTTTATCTGAATCTCATGTGGAAGCTAGTGGCTAGGCAGTATCTTCCGATCACGCACGTCCGAGATGTCAGACCCGTGACCTCCAGAGGCTATTTTACGTAGCGCGGTCAGACGAAGGTCCCAGCGCAATGCGTCTCCCACGTTTTTGGTCGTGCAATTACGCCCCAAGTCACCCAGGTCCCCGAGTATATTTTGGCCTCACAAGTCTAAGACCTTAACGAGCTGATCGCTATCGCGCAGAGTATTCGCATGAGTCATTATTGTACGCCAAATCTTCGGTCCATTTTTCATTGCCTTTTCTCTTCCAATTCGATTGATAATTATTTAATTATAATCTCGTAATGAAATAACGCATTAAAAAGTACGAATTTTAAACGAAATATAACTGTTTTCAGTACTTCGGAGACATTAGTAACAAAAAGCAAAATAAAATTGTAATTTTTTATGCATATTTCTCTTGGAATAATTTGATCTCATTTCAAATTGAATAATTCTTTATCAAATGGTCCACAAAGAAATACTTGCGCAAAAATGTTTGTTATGGTAAAATTGAGTCGTATTAGATATGCATTGAATTCACTGCGCACTTTCTATGTATTACACGATGTACAAGATTTCGATAAGATAGATTTGCTCAAAGAGGTTAAGCGAACATAAATAACTGAGCTCGCGATAATGTTCCAATTTGACGTGTATATTTGGCTCTCAAGAAATCCGCAAAAACAAATGATCGAGGA